>JAQRGA010000082.1:0-232500 GCA_029237695.1 Conchocele bisecta | reverse complement strand
TTTGATCTAGGGACCCGTTTGGGGATGATCCACATTTACACAGTATATCTACAGGTGTGAATGTTGGTGACGCAGACAATGTTACTGTCTGTTTCACGAAACCAGCCCAAATTTCACGGCTATGTAAATAATACAAAAACAATATTTGTTTCGATAATATTAAATTTTATCAAAACATTTAAGAATGAGCCTTCTTTTTATTTCGTGAAGTTTGGTTAAATATTTATTTTATTACGAAAAAGAAGTTTTCTATGGAGGATGAGTCGAACAACGAAAACATTTGGAAATTGATTCTGAAATCTAGCTAGATAGCTTGGAAATGATATAATTAAGAAAACAAGTTACATTTTGAAAATCGGCCCACCATTTCTGAATTTAGAAAAAAATCCCCATGTTAAATCCCCATTGAATTGACATCTTCACTCTGGGATTTAACATTAACATGTGGAAATTGTTTTTTTCGCAAAAAATCAATATTGGACAAAATTTCACGAAATAAACAGTAGGCTCATTGTTAAATTTTACTATAATTTAATATTATCGAAAAATATATTGTTTTTGAATTATTTATATAGCCGTAAAATCTGGGCAGGTTTCGTGAACCAGACAGCATGTAGCCATGTTGGAGACCATATTGTCAAATGAATGCAATGATTGGGTTAGGGTTAGGGTTAGTATTTAAGAAAATAAGCAGGCTGCCGCTCGAAAGAATAAACAGCGTCTGAAAGTTCATACGTTTGAAGTATTCACAATGATTCATCAACTACTGGTTCAACGACTTGTATCCGATGTTGATGGGACTTCACGGGATGAATTAGCGTATGCACTTACATTCGTACGGAGCACCGAAGGGGACATTGACTATTAATTCGTTGCAACGAAATAACAATTTGTTCCCACGAAATAACAATTCGTTCGCTCAATTTAACAATTCGTTCCCTCGAATTAACAATTCGTACCCACGAAATAACAATTCGTTCCCTCGAATTAACAATTCGTTCCCACGAAATAACAATTCGTTCCCTCGAATTGACAATTCGTTCCCTTGAATTGACAATTCGTTCTCACGAAATAACAATTCGTTCCCTCAATTTAACAATTCAAACAGCTTCAAAGTAGATCAGTGTTGCGCTCACAGCTGGGTGCCAAAACAATTCGTGGGAACGAATTGTTAAATTGAGGGAACGAATTGTTATTTGTGGGAACGAATTAATAAAAAAGAATTCTACGTCCCCTGCGGAGCTCCGTACATTCGAACTTGCTACATATTCTGCATCACTGTAAGATGGTGATGATAATCTCATGATGACTGTGTATAAACCACGGCCAGCTAATGTTATAGACGGCTATAACGTGCTACAATTAAAATTTTGAAATACCCAATTGCTTCAGAAATGATGGAGTGAAAATATTCAATTACTAATTCCTTATCTGGAGCACTGTAGGCCATTTGCCATTGAATGTGACAATCAACTTACCGCCACCCTGCCGTTGACCTTGGTTCGAGGCCATCAGATGACGGGACTTTATGGACCCTCTGTCCACGTTCGGTTGGATCAGGTGACCGCCGGGCAGTTCGTCCAGTTTAACACCGTCTTCCCATCTCACCACACCTGAGGTGACGTTGTGGAGAAATAAACCACTAACTCACTGATACCAACCCACTGATACCGACCCACTCATACTAACCCACTCATACAAACCCACTCATACCAACCCACTCATACTAACCCACTCATAAAAATCCACTCATACTAACCCACTCATACCAACCCACTCATACCAACCCACTCATACTAACCCACTCATACCAACCCACTCATACTAACCCACTCATACTAACTCACTCATATCAACCCACTCATACCAACCCACTCATACTAACCCACGCATACCAACCAACTCATACTAACCCACTCATAATTATCAATTAATAATTGAGAGAAAAAAACTAAAGGAGGAAGTACAAAAAATAAAACACCCATAGAAAAACAAACAAGCAAGCAGTGTAATTAGATCAGTACGAGCAGCATGATCATATGTTTGCTTTCATTGTTGTTGGATTAACTATTTTAAGAGAAAGAATGCTAGAATAAATAAGTTACATGTAGTCTAGCGGTAAACCATTCCATTTTCTATGTCAGCTTTCATTGTTTCTATTTACTGTTATTTCATTTTTTTTTTAATGATCTTACTTCGTTCAAAATACACTAGCCAGTATTCTGTGTATGTACATGTATACTGACAATCGACAAAGGTGATTCCTACGCGTTTATATACTAGCCTTGCCTGTTAAATTTGTTATAAAAAGACGCTTGTATCCCGTGTATGTATAGTACATGTACTCACCGTCGACAAAGACGATGCGCGCGCCGCCCGCCTGCAGAACTTCCTTCACGTGCCTCCAACTTCCGCCGGCCCGCCCGTGACGTAATCTGTAATGGACAACATTAATCTATTCATGGTCAAGGAGGCATTTGGGGCGCAATTAAAGAAGCTGTTTCTCCATTCCCATATAACGTCTTTACTGTATGATCGATTGCCTTGCATGTTTCTCATCATTCATATTATCATTCCCCACGCGCCCCCACATCCAATGTCAAGTTCAAATAACTTTATTGTAAACTGGAAGTTTACACTCAGAAGATGCGTGAGCGTTTCTTCATTCCCTATAATTTCTTGATTGTATGATTGATTGACTTAAAACTTCACGTGCATGTTTCTTATCATTCATATATTCATTCCCCACCCCAGTGATGCTCCATCTGTGCCCAATATCAAGGTCAATTAACTTTGAAATTTCACGTTTCTCCATTGTCCTATAACTTCTTTACTGTATGAGCGATTGGCCTAAAATTGAATGTGCATCTTTATGATCAAACCGCCAGAGCGATCATGGGATACATGCCATTGGCGGAGAGCCCAGTGTTAATCAGAATACATGATACGTGGAGTACTTGGAAACCGAACTCGAACGTTCTCCCATTTCAGTAGTATTTTGCTATTTAAGTGCTTGAATAGTTTAGTAGCCATATAAAACGCAATTCAATGAAATACAATACAATATATAACGTCATGCACATACCATAGGCTCACATGATGTATATATATATCTAATATGTGGCTGTGGCTGGAGAAATGGGGTTTATGGGATTTGTGACCAATGTAGCTCCTGATCCAAGAGCACACACTAATAGCCTGATAAAGATTGGGTGTTATATTGACGGTATAGCGAACAGTGCAGATCCTGATCAGACTATGCGGAAGCACAGGCTGATCTGGATCTGCACTGGTAGCAAAATTTCTCCAGTGACAGCCACATATAGGTGACCTTCTCACCTTGGTGTGATTGTAGATATGCAGTTCTGATTTTGGGATTCCCCCTATCTGTACAGGTACATGTAATATATGGGATTTAGTAAAAAAAACAACATTGACTCGGCCTTAAATGACCTTAGCTGTTGATAGGCCGCTAATCCCCAAGAAACAAACAAACAAACTCACCTTGGCGGGCCGAATTCGCTGGCGCTGGCGGACGGCCATTGTTTACTGATCTGCTGGAAAGCCTTGTGGAAGTCGTCATATCCATGGCCTTCACTGAACCGGAGGTGCACGGGGATGTTTTCGTCTATCTGAAACATAGACACTACCAGGCTTAGTTTGTTTGTTTGTTTGTGTTTAACTGCCTATCAACAGCAAAGATCATTTAAGGCCGGGCCAACGATACCGTATTCATTCAACTTGCTGCATTGTGGGGGTGGTGGGGGGAGGGAATATTTACATCGTAACAATATATATTCAGCACTGAAATTAGAATAACCTGACCTGGTGCCAGGTTCATACCACACCAAAGCCATGTGGCCCCTTCCACTAAAGTATGTTGCCTAAAACGTTACCTAATGTATAAATAGAGAATACCAGGCTAGAAAACGCGTAGGAATTACAAGGCCCGTGGAGGAATTCATACAGTTTCCTTGACGAGCATGATAAACTTGATATCAACATACACTAGCCTGGTATTCTCTTTTATCATGTCACTCACCGAATACACACTGACTGATACAAGAAATTGGTATCCTGCATTGACTCGATACGAATATCCGGGTTACAACGAAGTCACAGAAAGACGTCAGTGTGATTATGCAATGTGAACAGGTCAAAGTTTTTATATTTTATCTCCCTTGAGCTAGCATATTATGACAATCAAATTTGTATGGGGTGGGGGGGGGGGGGAGGTGGGCAGCCATATTATCATGCTACATGTACGCCTAAATGGCGAGTACGACCAAGACAATAGTGTCATGTGCCCACGTATCCTATGGCGTCTTGGTCTGTCTTGCTTTGCATCTAAAACTCAACATATACTATTCTCTATATATTTCACAGTTTTGGGCTCAGTTTATCAGTCAAATTCTGGAAAATACGAATCAAGACATTTCGTGCGTATGAATACAGCAGCGATTATCTTTTGTTCTCACAGTTAGATATCAGTGATCAGTTAGCCGCCAGTTTCGTACAATGACACCGATGAAATTTATATAGAGATGATGTCTCTGATATAAAGAACAGTTTGTGTCTACTGAGTGGGCATGTACCTTTAAGCCAATGTACCAATAATATCGAAAGACATGACCTCACATTACTGGTGTTACTGGTGTTGGAGGAGGTGAACCAACCAACCAATCATGTCTGTTTGATAGTCACACGTAGAGACATGATACACTTACCGCGGCCTGCATGGCTGGCATTCGCTGCGATTGCATTGGTATCGCTACCTGGGGCGGGTTGTCCTCGGCAACTCTGGAGTCACCGTCTCCGCCCTCGGGCATGCTGGGCCTGGGGGCGGCCCGGGGAAATGCGGCGTTGCCCTGCATCGCTATGGTGAACGTGGCCGACAGCGGCTCCTTCTTGTAGGCGGCGCCCGCCCCCTTCCTATTCATCCACTGCGACATTAACGCATAGCTCGTTCTGGAAACAGCAGTACAGTTAAACATCTCTAAACCGAATACAAGAAAACATATGTGATCTTATTTTTGATGGGTTTCTTTGTCATTTATCTCGGGGGTAATGTTTGTTCATGATCGCATAGCACACAGCTATGGCTCAGAATTATCAAATTCATGCTTTACATTGAAACCTCTCTAAACCGGTCGCTCTGTGACACTGTGTCTGGCTTAGAGAGGTTTCCCTGTACCATCATCCGCCTCAGGGATGTCACATTGTTGGTGTGGGTTGGGTGGGGGGGGGGGCGGACTTGCGGACTTATCATTCATGCATTCGCACCGGGATTAGTGTCAGTCTCTTATTCTCCGGGTATGCCCACCGCCAATTAAGCCCCGTGGCGGGCGCATAATTATATATGTACAATGGAGCATGTCTAGACCGGACACCAATAAATCACGCGTTGACATCTGGAAATCCGATAAAGAAACTAGGATTTCCAGATGTCTCGGGAAATAAATCCGGTATTTCGAAATGGTAGTTGAATAAACTCTATCTCATGCACAAATAATGAATATACCTCGCCAGGCTCGGCATGTGGGGCGCTGTCATATGGTTTTTGTCTCACCCACGATATTGGAAAGTGAGAAATAGTAATATTGGATATCCGCCCAAAGTTCGCATATCTCTTGATCCGTCATCAATAGCGTCGTCACAATGATGGCTATAGATAACAGTGTATGCTCTGATCAGACTGCGCGCATGCGCAGCCTGATCTGGGACTAAACTGATCGCAAACTCAATACGCCCCGTTGTGCTATGATTGACTACGATTTACTAATATACATGTACATACACATCAGTGTTAAATGTACATGTACATACACATCAGTGTTAAATATACATGTACATACACATCAGTGTTAAATGTACATGTACATACACATCAGTGTTAAATATACATGTACATACACATCAGTGTTAAATGTACATGCCCACTTAGTAGGCACAACATTTTCTGTATATGATTTAAGTAAGTGTATAGGTATGTAACTATTTCACCAATTCTAAAACTTACGAGTGCCCGCTATACACATATAATCATTTAGTAATATTTAGTTTACTGATAGTGACGCACGGTGGTATCAGGCTATTTTCATATGCAAATGAGGCACGATATTTTTTACACTAATTAAATGCGTCACCTGAAAAAATAATATTTTTGACAGATTATAAAGTATGATCATTGCACATCTAAAATAAACAAGAGAATAAACATTATTGTCCTTTAACATTTTAAGGAAACACGGTTATCGCCCCCGATATCAGTGTTGACATTTACTTCTGATATAAAATGAATAATAATGCCAATCAATACGTGGGGTAATGGTGAATGAATGTTTATTTTGCCAGAAAATGTCTCAGATGATGTATATGATATAAAGAACAGTTTGTGAGTGGACATGTACCTTTAAGTTTTAACTGTGATATTGTCAATTGACCCGGTTGGAACCTCGTCAGGTCTTGATGACGACATTACCGTGAAAATGCACCATATAGGGGTAAAATAGTCGAGTAATCACACATATATTATACAAATTACATACGTCACTCATGTAAACGTGCACGTATTGTAATCAGTGGGTGTCTTACTGCGCTATTAACAAAATCAACCCTAAGTAACTGCAATGGAATTTGATATGTTAATTTCACAAACAGACAAAGAAAAAACGGAATTACTTAATTCCTTCTTCTCAAAACAGTCCACCATTGATGACAGTTCTACTCCACTGCCACCTCCCACACAACCGAATCTACCCAATATGACAACAATCACAATCTCTCCTACAGATGTAATCAATGCTATATCATTAGTCAATCCATCAAAAGCCAGTGGTCCTGATTTAATAAGTCCCAGATTACTTCGTGAGGGCTCTTGTGAACTTTCAGTACCACTTTCTACATACGTCAATACATTACTAAGTAATTCATACTTCCCCTCTCCATGGAAACAAGCGAATGTAATACCGATTTTTAAAAAGGCAGATCCTTCAAGTCCACAGAACTACAGACCGATTTCCCTGCTTAGCTGCATTGGTAAGCTAATGGAACGATGTGTTCATAAATATTTGTACAATTTTGTGGCCTCAAACAATAAACTAACATCATACCAATCGGGTTTTATCAAAGGTGATTCAACTGTAAATCAACTTACTTACATCTATAACGATATTTGCAAAGCAATGGATGAAGGAAAAGAGGTTCGTGCTGTTTTTTGCGACATATCAAAGGCGTTTGACAGAGTCTGGCATCGAGGCCTTCTTTACAAACTATCAAACATCGGAATCTCTGGTTCTATGCTCGAATGGCTTAAGTCGTATCTGTCCTCTAGAAAACAACGTGTAGTATATAGTAACTCCGCGTCTGATTGGTGCACTATCAATGCAGGCGTTCCGTTCCCACAGGGATCTATTTTAGGACCGTTATTGTTTTTAATATACATAAATGACATAGTCCAAGAAATTAACTCCAACATTAGATTATTTGCAGACGACACAAGCTTGTACATAATAGTCGACGACACAATATCAGCAGCAGCAGCTGCATTAAATAACGACCTAGAAACTATAAATCAATGGTCAAAAACATGGCTAGTGACATTCAACCCATCCAAGACAGAGTCAATGATTTATTCAAGAAAACATAATAAACCACAGCATCCAGTACTTAAAATGGACACTAGTCCTATTACAACTGTTAATGAACATAAACATCTAGGAATAATTCTATCAGAAAACGGAAAATGGTATCCACACATCTCATCATATCTAAATAAAGCATGGCAAAGAATAGGCATATTACGATCTCTGAAATTCACCCTAAAAAGGTCAGCTCTTGAACGCATGTATTTTTGTTTTGTTCGACCTCTTTTGGAGTATGGTGATGTTGTATGGAGTAATTGCACAGACGAATTAAAACACCAGATCGAAGCAGTACAGATAGAAGCTGCGCGCATAGTGTGTGGAGCTACTAAACTTTGTAATATTGATAAACTATATCAAGATCTCAGGTGGGAATCCTTGGAAAACAGACGAAATAAACACAAACTTATACTATTTTACAAAATGGTAAATAAACTATCCCCACAATATCTTAGCGATCTGATTCCTGAACAGATACAAGCACGGTATGCCCTTAGAAACGCTACTAATATACCATTAGTACATTGTCGTACACAATTGTACTTGAATTCATATCTACCCCACACTATTCGTGAATGGAATAAATTGTCAGAACAGGAAAAAAATGCGAAATCAGTACCGTCCTTTAAGGCAATTATAAATAAAAATGTTACAAAATCACCCATCTTATACAATATAGGCTGCAGACAAGGACAAGTACTTCATGCCCGTCTTCGTTTGTCATGCAGTTCCTTGAATTATGACCTTCATCGTAGATCTATAGTTGATTCTCCAAATTGTACTTGTGGTTCGGTAGAAACAATCAATCATTTTCTACTATATTGCGAAAACTATCAACGTCAAAGACATCTTCACTTAACAGACATTCCATGTCCACCGATAGCCAACAATCTTCTTTATGGTAACGAACGATTATCATTTGAACAGAATACCACCGTATTTTTGCAAGTGCACAAATATATAATGTCTACAAAACGCTTTTAGGCCAGACAAAAGTAATTAAATTCCTAACTAAATATACTAATAGATAGGCGTATACATATAATGGCTTGTTTTCAACTCGATCTCAAACCAGACAATCAAAAACAATCAAGTATAGTGGTCCAATTGTCACATATATATCAAAGACTTGTATACAACCAGACACTCTGTTGCTGCGACTTGTAAGGTAATTGGATCTTCAACCAATGACAGGCTGTTGCCTCTGATAGATTGACTGAGGTCGCAGCGAGCGCGGGTGTTGGCCTATTGGTGATTTGATAATATTTGGTGTTGGTATTATAGAACCATATTTATCACGTGTATGCTCTATTTTCATTTTCAGTGATCATAAGATAAACAATATTAAACTATTTCCTGCCACTGTTCAATAACTATTGTGTAATATGGGCACCCTGCTGAGAACAAGGCCCTTACGACATACGCGACCAGCGTGGACCCATGTCAGCTCGCTCATCCGAGCGGTCTGCTCAGGGCGTACACTGTTTGTTCTCAGCTAATGTTGTAGCAATAATCACACCAGCAAGGCGAGTACATGCAAATCGTACTGTGTGAGGTACAATAAACAAAATATATCTCCAAGTATTGTCAATTAACGCAATTGTCGTAAGGTCTCTTATCTCAGCCGGCGTCCCATCAACTGTCAAGGAGAAGAATTCACATAAGCTTTTACGAAGCTTGTTTTCTAATCCTTTTATCACTTGTCTTGTATATATGTAACCTGCTATATATGAAATAAAATATTGTTTAAACTAATTGTGCAACCAATCCAATCGTCACAAGATGATTTTTAGACTGGTCCAAAAGGGGGTGTTTTTGTTCTCAAAAATATGAAAATTACTTGCAAAAAGTGCAGATCCTGATGAGACGGCTCGTCCCGAGCCGGCTCATCGGGATCTACACTTTTTGCCAATACCACTATACAGGGATGTGGTGTTGAAATTCAATTTAAATTAATCTCAATATGAAACCTGCTTAATTACAAACACGAATATCGTCGGTTCTAGTATCCGGTTACATATTAGACTATGGTTAAAACATTATATTCACCATCGTGCATTTCCCCTATTCAGCCCGATTCTCGAACCACGAATAGTCGTATTGTTAAAACAGTGAGTGGTTGGTCGGGCGAACCCGACGGCGTAAACTAACGGTAGGGGTTCCTCCTAATATGAATCACGATTTGCCTGGCTTGGCCCTCAGGTACTTTTCACGTAGGGTAAACCTATGTATTGGGATCGCCTCCGACAGTTAGCCACGCCCCAGACCCCCCTCGATGCGATGGTCCGTAGTGATATCTTGGAGTAACCATAACAACAAAATGCATTGTGTTACTCAATGTTTAACTGCCATACGCAACCGCTAATTGAAAATAATATTATGAAAAACTACTTGCACTGCACAATATCAACAACGGATGTTCTACGTACACAAATACATCCGATTATTTTGTTGCGCGGCGTGATTTGCCCCCATTTGCGGCACAAATCGTGCGGTCATCGCTAAATTTAGTAACAGGCTATATTTTTCGGCAGAGTTAACTCCCTCCGAATACTCTCCGAAACACGCGACGCGTTTAACACACAAACGATATCAAATTTGACCTTCCGACAGTCTATTTTTAAACTCACCCGACACCTGTGCGAAACAAAACTCGCACGTGTGGGTCTAACTGATGTTAATCCTCATTCTATCGATGGCTTTACAGCGAATTTTAGTGACATTCCCGAATTCGGCCTGATTGACATTTGCCTATGGTGGCCAATACACGCCAACATGAGTGTCAATTCTTCAGGGAAAGGGGTCAATAAGTCAGTATTTAAAGTGATAAATTACAGTCAGGGAAAAAATTAATGACAGTATAACACATCCAGCGTAGATTAATATCCATATTAATGCAAGTACTGAAAATACGACAACAAAAATAATTCTAACAAGTTTGGGCTTCCATACATTGACAATTTTGTCAGCGGTTTCCCCAATGACGTCATTTGTATGTTTTAATATACTCGATCCGGGGCCAACTATTTCATTCACAAAACAGAAGTAAACATGGCGATGTACCGACAAGGCATTTTCAGGCGCGACACCGCTTCCGTGGCGGAATTCTTGTAACTATTGCTCTTCAATCAGTTTTCAATATATCTATAATGATCATAGATATCTGGAATCTGTATTTATACTTGAATTGATGATGTCTTGTATATGTGTTACCGTATGTTTCTGATATTGATATGCATAATCTGTAATGTTGTTGAATGTTTTGGTACATAATGTAGCAGTGTATACTGTACTTGTGCCATATCAATAGTTTACCCCTTAACCATTAAAACGCTGAAAAAGAAAATTGCCGTCTGCTCATTTTGTATATTTTAATCTTTTTAAAAACCTGTTTTGGCAGCGCATTATAATCGTTTCAGTGTGTTTTTGAGGAGAAAATATAAAAATATTTAAAACAGCAGACGACAATTGTCGTTTCCAGCGCTTTAAAGGTACATGCCCACTCAGTAAGCCCAAAATGTCATTGATAGGAATTAAATAGGTGTATAACTGTGTCACTATTCCACCAGTTCTAAAAGTTTCAAGTGCCCGCTATACAGATATAATCATTTAGTAATATTTATTTTACTGATAGTGACGCGCGGTGGTATCAGGCTATTTTCATATGCAAATGAGGCATGATATTTTTTAATTATTTATACTAAAGAAATGCGTCACCTGAACAAATAATATTTTCGACAGATTTTAAAGTATGATCATTGCACATCATAAAATTAAATACAGAGATTAAATAGTAATGTCCGTTAACATTTTAAGCAAACACGGTTATCGCCCCTGATATCAGTGTGTAAATTTACGTCTGATATAAAATGTATAATAATGCCAATCAGTACGTGGGATAATGGCGCATTAATGTTTATTTTGCCAGGAAATGTCTCAGATGATGTCTCTGATGTAAAGAACATTTTGTACCTACTGAGTGGGCATGTACCTTTAAGGGTTAATGAAACTGCAACATCAACCAATCAATCAATCAATCAATCTAGTTTAATCTTGTAGTACACTATGTTCAGTACTTTCAGTACTTTCAGTACTTTCATTTATCTTTGGCTCTTTTGTTCCTTGTGGGTTGAATTTGGTTATTGCCCATTATGAAAGTAGTAAGATTATTACTGATCCTACTGCTTTTGGAAGGGGGGCAATTGATTCTTGTGTGGCGAAGACCTGACATCAGATAAGGTTTATTCTGATTTCAGGGCTGAATATAGTTTTCTTTATTGTAATTATTCAGTTCTGATTTTGTGATTTTCCCCCATTTGTACAGGTAATATCGGGTGGCTAGAAAAAAAGGGCCCCAACTTTAAATATTAATATTTAAAAAACTATGCATCATAATTCAATAAAATTTCATTTATTGTAATTTCATGGTAATATCAGTAACCTGTAAAAAGTTTCAAGTAAATAACTGTAGTAATGACTATATGATGCTAAGAATAAAAAGCATGGTCTGAAGATGCAATATCGGACTGAAACGTTTCTTCGTCACACCTGCATAACTTACTAAAGAGTCTTAAATAAGGTGGTCAATGTGTCCACCATTGTGGCTGAACACTGCTCGCAGTCTCTTCTTCCATGCACCAATGCACTTCTGTATCTCGGTCAAGGAGATATCTTCCCAACACTTGGTAATCCGGTCCTTCAACTCACGCTCAGTAAATTTCTCACTCCTACCAGAATAGACCTTCTCGGTTAGAGAGTTCCAGATGTGATAATCCATAGGATTACAGTCCGGCGATTGTGGTGGCCAGTCGTTCTTCTTGATATACTCCGGCACAACATCCGCAAGATGATCTTGTGTGTATTTACTTGTATGAGACGTTGCCCCATCCTGTTCGAATATGTAATTGTTTTTTGGGTAGATCCGGCGGCAATCTGGAAGAAGTCCATCATCCAACAATTCAACATAGCTAACGGAGTTGACCTTGGTTTTTTCAGTGTCTATGAAGTGGATCCGTGTCTTTCCTTTCCATGAAACACCTGCCGAAACCATGACCATTTTTGAAAAACGCGAAGTCTCATGGTAAAGTCGAGATACAGGAATATCACCTTTCCTCACCCCATACACGACATCATTCTGTCGGTTACGAGCAGTTTCGAGCGTAAAATCCTTTTCATCCGTGAACATGATTCTTTCAACATCCTTGACGGAATACCTATCATGCAGTCCTTTGCACCGGGTTTTTTCTCTTTTGTTTCACATTTACATCACGTCTAGAAACTTTAATCCTTTTGTATGGTTTGAGATTAAGTTTTTTCGTCATTGTCTGAACAGATTTACGACTAACACCAAGCTCTTTAGCAATTTTCCTCTGCGATGTGTGGGTTCCTGGTTGGTCCTCCTGTGATAGTATCATCTCTTCCACATGGTCAATGTTATCTTGTGTGCATGCAGTACTAGGCCGTCCACTCCCTTGTTTTCTCGCTGTGGATCCTGTTTCCTCAAACCGTTTGATAATCTTATTAACAGACCTTTTTCTCCACTTCTTTCCAGGGAATTCCTGAGCAATCTTCGACCCACGCCAGCCTTTCTCCACAAAACATGTCTCAATGATAGCCTTATCAGCCTTACTGAAACCCATGTTGAAATTAAAGTAACCTGCACGTCTGATCAGTCTCAAAACAATTATTATTTATGTGTTTACACTCTAGAAAACAATTTGCTCTAGAAAAGCAAATGGCGAATAAATCCAACAGGGGGAGAGTAACTGCTGCAAGACTGTCAACATGTACCCAAGTCAAAACGGACCCAATTTTAGGTCAAAACGTACCCATCCTATTTGTACTTTAACATGTTTCATCATCTGTCATGCATTCAATCATCATTTTGTAAGTTAACCCAGTCACAGACTGCATCATGACCATGATTTGACATGTATCAAAACTTTCTGACATTTCACTTACATCCCGGCATTGTGTTTTTGGACACTGCTATTTGTTTTTATTGTTACATATTCACCATTGAAGCTATGAAGCTGAAACTTTTATAGATTACTGTCAATACCATGAACTTATATTGTGCGAAATTTATTTGAATTATCTCAACTGTTTTTTTAAATATTAATATTTAAAGTTGGGGCCCTTTTTTTCTAGCCACCCGATATATGGGATTTAGTACTAAACCCAGTGACCCGACCTTAGCTGTTGATAGGCCGGTAAACACCAACAAACAAACACTCAAACTTATTGTTAAAACAACCAATACGATAACCGATATCCGTGTTTATATGTAACCCGGTACTCGAAGCACGAATATCACACGCTGCACAGGCTACATTATATTTACGAGTCATTGACAGAAGTAATACATTACTAAATACCCGTATATATTGACGTCGGTAATATTTTACATTCTCTCCAAATCATGACTGCGATCCGCCAGAAATTGCAAACTTATGTGTGGCTGTGACTGGATAAACGGGGCTTATGGGTTTTACGACCAATGTAGATCTCAATCAGACTGTGCAGTCTGATCATGATCTGCACTGTTCGGCATTTCATTAATGAAACACCGGTAATGTTTCAACAAGCAAAATAGCTACACCGACTCCTCTTCCCTCCCCGTTCCCGACGCTGCAGTGATTTCAATATCGATTTATCGGGTTACTTACTAGCCGTGGAAATGTATATACACCCATCATGCCCATCGTTTATATGCGCGCGCCAATTTTATGGAACGCCAAATCTACATAAACTCAAATATATATTGCTAGCAACAAATATTTGGAGCTAGCAATAAATATTTGGAGAGCTCTCGAAATCATTTGGAGAGCTCTCTAAATCAATTAATGATATCTCGAAATCATTTCGAGAGCTCTCGAAATCATTTGGAGCGAGCAATATAACATTTGATTTGGAGAGCTCTCTAAATCATTTGGAGCTATCTCTAAATCATTTGGAGAGCTCTCGAAATCATTTGGAGAGCTCTCGAAATCAATTAATGATATCTCTAAATCATTTCGAGAGCTCTCGAAATCATTTGTAGCGAGCATTATATATCTTTGATTTGGAGAGCTCTCGAAATCATTTGGAGCTATCTCTAAATCATTTGGAGAGCTCTCGAAATCATTTGGAGAGCTCTCGAAATCAATTAATGATATCTCGAAATCATTTAGAGAGCTCTCGAAATCATTTGTAGCGAGCATTATATAACTTGATTTGGAGAGCTCTCTAAATCATGGAGCTATCTCTAAATCATTTGGAGAGCTCTCGAAATCATTTGGTGAGCTCTCGAATTCATTTGGAGATATCTCAAATTGATTTAGAGAGGGCATTATAAACTTGATTTGATGCTAGCTCCAAATACCACTCCACGTGGAAACTGGAGGAAAAAAACAATACGCGCTCCCTTCCCGCGCTTTTAAAATCTCTGTACGCATGTGCACCGAGCCTATTAAAAACTTCGTAACCTTCAATATGGAGTATATGGATGGAGTAAAAAAAAATTGTTTAGCATATTTCTTTTTCACTTATTGATGCTTTTAGGCATATTTAATTTATTTATAGACCTCGGTCCGTTACTTCAACCTGTGCTGTAAACATGCTTGACATATGTGTATTCACTACTACACGTGTGAATAAATTTGGGATGGCACGATTTACCCAAATCTACCCAAATCCTCATGTAATTACTATATTTGTTAATAAATAAAGCTATACACATTATAATAATGATGTTTGGACTGTACTTACATAATATATGTCATTAATTTGCTTATACCAGGGACTTTTTTAATGTTTTGATGCAAAATGGAAATATTTGTACATGAAATAAAGGGAGAATACCGCAATTCACTTATGCTAGTAAGCAAAGGAATATAATGCACTTTATATTGGCTAAATGGGAATGATGATTTTTAATTGAAATACTCATAAAAACAGTAGAACCTCTCTAATGTTGACATCCAAGGAGACAGTGTGTGCAAACTGTTATGTCTACTAGTATAATTATATATTTATATACGGTAGTAATATATAATTTAAATATATAAACTACCAATATTTTAAAACTAATACTGCATTAATATGTATATATGTGGCTGTGACTGGATAAATGGGGCTTATCGAGATTGTGACCAGTGTAGGTTCCCATTAAATAGATCCCTTCTGTAGCCTGGTAACGACCTACATTGCTTGTTCGAAGATGACTGGGGGTTTCATTTATGGAATGACGAATGTTGCAGATGCTGATCAGACTGCGGATGCACATGCTGATCTGGATCTACACTGGTCGCAAAACCCATAAACCACATTTCTCCAGTCACAACCACATTATGTGCGATATGCAATCATGGTCGATGATAACTTAAAGTTAGACAACTGAGACATAATTAATGAGTCTCGGTAGTCGCCGTTTATAATAATGCTATATTAATCGTTTTCCCGCAGAAATAGGTGCTTTATTCTTCCTATGTTTCGGTCAAAATGTGGTTATTATATGATATACTAATGATATATTGTAGAACAAGTATATAATATAATATAAATGTTATTTTTAATGAAGATTTGGGTATATTTGGGTAAATCGTGCTGCGTAATTCAATGCTTCAGGGAGACATCGTTTGCATAGTTTCAAGCGATTTAATGCTAGCTCCAAATAATATATATATTGCTAGCTCGAAATGAATTAGAGATAGCTCGAAATGATTTCGAGAGCTCTCCAAATGATTTCGAGAGCTCTCAAAATGATTTAGAGATAGCTCCCAATGATTTAGAGAGCTCTCCAAATCAAAGTTATATAATGCTCGCTACAAATGATTTCGAGAGCTCTCTAAATGATTTCGAGATATCATTAATTGATTTCGAGAGCTCTCCAAATGATTTCGAGAGCTCTCCAAATGATTTAGAGATAGCTCCAAATGATTTCGAGAGCTCTCCAAATCAAGTTATATAATGCTCGCTACAAATGATTTCGAGAGCTCTCTAAATGATTTCGAGATATCATTAATTGATTTCGAGAGCTCTCCAAATGATTTCGAGAGCTCTCCAAATGATTTCGAGATAGCTCCAAATGATTTAGAGAGCTCTCCAAATCAAAGTTATATAATGCTCGCTACAAATGATTTCGAGAGCTCTCGAAATGATTTCGAGATATCATTAATTGATTTCGAGAGCTCTCCAAATGATTTAGAGAGCTCTCCAAATCAAATGTTATATAATGCTCGCTCCAAATGATTTCGAGAGCTCTCCAAATGATTTCGAGATAGCTCCAAATGATTTAGAGAGCTCTCCAAATCAAAGTTATATAATGCTCGCTACAAATGATTTCGAGAGCTCTCGAAATGATTTCGAGATATCATTAATTGATTTCGAGAGCTCTCCAAATGATTTAGAGAGCTCTCCAAATCAAATGTTATATAATGCTCGCTCCAAATGATTTCGAGAGCTCTCGAAATGATTTCGAGATATCATTAATTGATTTCGAGAGCTCTCCAAATATTTATTGCTAGCTCCAAATATTTGTTGCTAGAAATATATATTTGAGTTTATGTAGATTTGGCGTTCCATACAATTTGGCTTAATTTACTCGTTTTGCATACCGCTACCCGTTATCTGACCTCATTCGTTAACTACGTGCCTCATCCGACTCTGCTCATACCGCCTCAGTGTCTCGAGAGTTACGTACTACATGTAGTACCGGTTCTATCCAGAAATGGCTATTCGGGGGATTTTCCACTAGATAGATAGCAAACGGTCCGCTCTAACCGCCTACCAACTTTGAGCTCAATCGGTCGACTAGTTGAGGAGTTATACCCCATTTTGCGATAACTAATTAGAATCGTCTTCAAAGAGCTACTGACTGTCCTTTAAAAGATACACACTAGCCAATCCGATCGTTTTACCAACTTTGAGAGCGATCGGTCGACGAGCTGAGGAGTTATATCCATTTTAGCGATAACGCTACTTTATTAGCCGTTTAACGAATAGTGTAGACCCTGATCAGACTGCGCTGGCTGATATGTGGTGTAGCCCGGCAACATGCCTATCCTGTGGTTAGGCGCGTTGCGCGTTGCCAATACCCAGTAACCACAGGTGGAAGACTCGGACCTATGACACAAAAAAAATGCCTATTAAAATAAAACCCATTACCCCACCCACTTGGTCTCGTACAGTACCATATGCTAATATAAAGGTGAGCATAAATAGCGCTATTATAGAAAAAGCCCTCTCTTTTCCGGCTCGCAATAATATTGTGATTGTTCGCCGATCTAAAAAACACTTTTTTCTATAATTTCGTTCATTATCTGTAACTGGGCCAATGCACTATCTTCCATAATACAACCACCGAAGCGTCTATGTAAGAACATCTCTGATTGGTTAAACCTAAAAATAGACGCGAGGACTTTCCCTTTTCAGGGTTTCCGGAAGACATAATCTGATAGTACGCGAATCATGAATGAAAGTCAATAAAATTAGAAAAAAGTGTTTTTTAGATCGGCGAACGATCACAATTGGACGAACTTTGTATGGTTGGAGTCTCTAATGTATATGATCATGGTGCACGACTTTAGTTTGAGCTGGCGATCAGCTATCGGCCAAATATGACCGATAATCCAGCCGGACGGCCTCCGATTCTGTGTGAGATTCTTTCGTACACGCAACTTTCGCTTTGGATGGGGTAATCAAAACGCGAATAACTCAATAAATACTTGAAACAGCGATTTGAAGTGAGTATATTCACACACCTAATACCTGTATCGATTGCCAGAGACATATTTCATACATTTAATCGATGTTTATTGTGTTTGTGCGAGCCGGAAAAGAGAGGGCTTTTTCTATAATAGCGCTATTTATGCTCACCTTTATATTAGCATATGGTACTGTACGAGACCAAGTGGGTGGGGTAATGGGATTTTTTTTAATAGGCATTTTTTTGTGTCATAGGTCCGAGTCTTCCACCTGTGCCAGTAACCACTTGAAGTGCTACCATGCTCTCAATCAAACTGATACAACGGGAATTTCCTCTGACGTCACTGATAAGACGGGGTTGTTCCGATTAGTCATTGGGGTCAATGGGTGCAAATCTTCATCTTCACGTGGGGTCAACTGAAGCATTCAGACATGAGCGCAAGCGCGGTCGAACGAACCCCCTAATCGATAACGATATCGGTTGATTCGCACTTTTTATCTATTAACTGGATGTCATAAGCTAAATGCGGCACACGAAGTGTTTACACACTGATAAAAACGCGGGTACATCAACTCGAGATTGACCATGCTGTCAATCAAGCCGATAAAATACGGGTGCAACCTCTTCAGATTCTGGTCATGATGTCAATCAAACTGATAAAACGGGGAATTTCCTCTGACGTCACTGATAAGACGGGGTAGTTCCGATTAGTCATTGGGGTCAATGGGTGCAAATCTTCATCTTCTCTTGAGGTATGGGCTCCCATCTTACTTACTATTGCTAGTATTAAAACGTCAGACAGTGAATATCCTCCAAAAACTTCAAATCTGTCAATATGAATTACAATAATGTACCTCGTAACCAATGAATACATGTTGTATTTTATCACGTGGGGTCAACTGAAGCATTCGGACATGTGCGCACGCGCGGTCGAACGAACCCACTAATCGATAACGATATCGGTTGATTCGCACTTTTTATCTATCAACTGGATGTCACAAGCTAAATGCGGCACACGAAGTGTTTACACACTGATAAAAACGCGTGTGCATCAACTCGAGATTGATCATGCTGTCAATCGAGCCGATAAAATACGGGTGCAACCTCTTCAAATTCTGGTCATGATGTCAATCAAACTGATGAAACGGGGAATTTCCTCTGACGTCACTGATAAGACGGGGTAGTTCCGATTAGTCATTGGGGTCAATGGGTGCAAATCTTCATCTTCACCTGAGGTATGGGCTCCCACCTTGCTTACTACTAATACTACTTGACTTGATGTGGCCATTTGGAACACATTCATGCTACCATTAACATAACCTTGACAGTTTTCGTGTTTAAAACATGCACCTCTCTGACGGTTTTTGTGATGCTTACTTTAGCACATGCACCTGATCATGTTACGGTCAAATGCCTCGGCAGGCGCGACACCGCTTCCGTGGAGGAAATCTAGTTTTGCAAAACTGCGAACATCTAACGTTGTATATATATATATATATAGGTCACATGTTTACGGAGCCCCGCAGGGGACCTAGAATTCTTTTTTGTTATTAATTCGTTCCCACGAAATAACAATTCGTTCCCACGCAGTAACAAGTCGTTAACTCAATTTATCAATTGGTTCCCACCAATTAACAATTGGTTCCCACCAATTAACAATTCGTTCCGTCAATTTAACAATTCGTTCCCACAAATGACAATTCGTTCCCACGAAATGACAATTCGTTCCCACGCGAACGAATTGTTAATTTGTGGGAACGAATTGTTATATCGTGGGAACGAACAGTTAATTCGAGGGAACGAATTTTCATTTCGTGGGAACGAATTGTTAATTCGAGGGAATGAAATTGTTATATCGTGGGAACGAATTGGTAATTCGAGGGAACGAATTGTTAAATTGAAGGAACGAATTGTTATTTCGTGGGAACGAATTAATAAAAAATCTCCATGTCGGGGCTCCGTACCTGTTTGATTTACTGAAGATAATATCTAGACACAAACATACACGGCCAAACATAATATTTTAATTGTTTCCCCTCCCGCTACCTACCCACCAAAATTATCAGAAATAAATTTGGGTCGTTGGGTAGGGAAAATATTTTATTTCATTTCAATTACCCACTCATGACCAAATTTGTCAGTATATTTGCTCGTGATAATACATAGATCCCATCTGTAACCTTTAATAATACAGAGTTTGGGCAAATAGAAATGGTATCAAGTGTAATTATCTATCACAAAAAAATAATAGCTTAAAATAGAATATTATTTAGAATAAACAAATAATTTCCTACCGACCTACCCACACATATATGACCCGGGTAGTGGGAGGGGAAACAAATATATTTTCAATGTTGGCCCAGTACAGTGTATATATAACTACAACGAATGGAAAATTAGTATCGTTTTACATGCACAGCAATTATATGGAAGGTTTCGGCTCAATTTCTTTGAGTCTGTCTAGCATGAGATATCCCTTTGTATTCAGAATACCGGTATTAAATATCACCGACGATTTATGATACTTTTCCATCAACCATATTAAGTGACTATCATTGTTTATCCCGTCAACACAGTGTGTATATGCCGTGAACACAGTGCCGTGAAACATTTTTGATATCGTGTCAATTCAACCTAATGTCTGTGTATGAATATGTGCGGTGGCTGGGGTTATATTTTTGCATTTTACTGCCATTTATAGTGTTGACGGGATAAATAGAATAGTAGGTTAGTACCGTGAATGGGAAAAATATCTGGCGCGGCACGGAAACGGGATGTGCTCGGCAGAGCCTC
The DNA here is from genome assembly GCA_029237695.1 of Conchocele bisecta. NCBI lineage: Eukaryota > Metazoa > Mollusca > Bivalvia > Lucinida > Thyasiridae > Conchocele > Conchocele bisecta. Next base: position 211,377 of record JAQRGA010000082.1, on the reverse strand, counting down.
GCCCATCCCGTTTCCTGAGCCTTGCCAGATATTATTTCCCATTCACGGCACTAACCTACTATTCTCTATAACTCGGCCTATCAGTGCGAGTTGTCTTTGCTATACTTTATTATATTGTGTGGTGATGCCCGTATCATGTTTGTTTAAACGTCTGACAAATAATAGTTTTAGGATCATATAAAATAAGGGGTTGTCAAGGCAACATGATAACATGATAACGGCAAATCAAATTGGCAGGTGGCAGTTAATAATACTAATAATACTAATAATACTAATAATACTAATAATAATAATAATAATAATATAATAATAATATAATAATAATACTAGCAATGTCAGTTAGCGTCAAATAATGCAAATGAATAATGCCCGAGATAGTCAAGGGTTGGTACCGAGCCCCGAAGGGGACATGTTTTTTGTTTTTTTTATTAATTCGTTCCCTCGAAATAACAATTCGTTCCCTCGAATTGTTCCCACGAAATAACAATTCGTTCTTTCGAATTGACAATTCGTTCCCTTAATTTAACAATTCAAATAGCTTCAAAGTAGATCAAAGGTGTTGCGCGCGCAGTTGGGCGCCAAAACAATGCGTGGGAACGAATTGTTAATTCGTAGGAACGAATTGTTATATTGAGGCAACGAATTGTTATTTTGTGGGAACGAATTGTTAAATTGAGGGAACGAATGGTTATTTCGTGGGAACGAATTAATAAAAAAGAATTCTACGTACACTGCGGTGCTCTGTAGGTGGGTAATGGTGCAGAATTTATGTCCTGCTTCAGTTTTTTGTGAACATACACAACTAAAGCGTGAATTTCATGTTTGGTCATGTGACACACTACCGAACCAATCATTGTGCCTAGGTTATATAATGTGTCTTACACATGCAATCAAAATCAATAGACTGAGCTCGTTGGTTGATTACATAATTGCGAAATATTTCAAAAGTTGTCCAAGAATCAAGTAAATTCTCAGAGTCACGTTGGCAGTAATTTGTGTTTCCGCACGTTGCTGTCTGCAACATAATTGGGACCACACCCACTTCCGTATCTCAGTCTTCATTCGTCCACATTTCTTTCTACTCTTAGAGTATGTAGAGTGTGAGGTGAACACGACCTCCGCAACCAGCACTGATTCAGGTATGCTACTATGCTGTTGGCAATATAATTCGGGGACTCCCATCCCCCCCCCCCCCCGACCCATACAGTCTCAGATCCTCGCAGATTACGACAGTTACGATGTGCCAGGGAAGTTTTGGGTCCAAGTCGGGACATAGCATACTAACCTTATTTATATCTCTGGCCCAAGGCATATCAAACAACATTTCCTAATGCATGAACCTTATATTATTAGATTGATCTGTATCTCTGTCTGTCCGTCTGTCTGACGATTCATCGTTCCACACTAATACAACTACCCTCGCTACTGATCGTACGTCCGTCCGTCTGTCTGATTATTTATTTGAAAGTTTGTGTAACTGTTTTCAAATAGGGGCCATAAGTGCGTGGACAGGCCACATTTTCTAGTTTCCAAATTGGCGATGGGTGTGACATAATGTTGTGTTCAATCGAAATATAAAGTGCGACTTTAGTGCGACGTTGATCGTGTACGTTATTTCTACTATAAATAACGTTATATGTGTACTGCTTATTGATTCAGTCTAGTCGACAAATAGGGGATATCGCAAAATAACATTCAAGGTGCATTATTAGTTAAAGGTACATGCCCACTCAGTAGGCACACAATGTTCTTAAAAACATCTGGGACATGTACTGGCAAAATAAACATTCATTCACCATTACCCCACGTATTGATTGGCATTATTATACACATTATACCATACTTATATTTCCACACTGCTGTCAGGGGCGATAACCGTATAAATAATTAAGCAATAGCATGCCTCATTTGCATATGAAAATAGTCTGATACCACCGCGCGTCACTATCAGTAAAATATTACTAAATCATTATATCTGTATATCATGCACTTGTAATCTTTAGAACTGGTGGAATAGTGACACAATTATACACGTATTTAATTCCTATAAAGAACATTTTGCGCCTACTGGGTGGGCATGTACCTTTAAAGTCCAAAACGGCACCTCATAATCTTCATACTAGAACAACATATCATACGTATGTCTAAATTACGGGAACATCCATAAATCCGACACCCTCGACGCCGAGTAAATGCAAAAAGTGCAGATCCTGATGAGACGGCTCGTTACGAGCCGGCTCATCTGGGTCTACACTGTTTGCACGCACTGTTATAGAGCACTATAGTGTGGAAAAGGCAATCCTACCGTTTGTCAGCCGTGCCTGATAATATTTACATCACAATACACTAGCCTGTTATACCAATTATCAGGTGCCGCCTTATGCTAGAGAGGGCCCACAGGCATTCGGCGTGTGTCGGCTTTCATCAGTATAACTATATATGAACAAGGTTTCTAACTTTGGTCGGACACGACCTCGTATCATAACAAAATAGCATGATTACAATTGTAATTTTCTATACATTCTGTGAATTTCTGCAGGATATCGATAATTCTCAAATGATCATATGAACTTGCCACTACAATGAACCTTAAAGACATTATTTCATTTCTTATGATGCGAGGTTGTGTCCGACCTAGGAAAAGCAGCTGTAATTCGATATTATTTGCATAAATATGTTCTAACTATGTTATTTTAGCAAGATAGCACTACTTCTCAAATGAACATGTGCACTTTCCGCCAAAATATTCACATTAACGTTAATATAATCGCGGAATGTGTTATGATACGAGGTCGTGTCCGACCAAAGTTTATAACCTTGTTCATTTTCATATAGTTATACCGTTGAAAGCCGAAACACGCCGAATGACTGTGGTAGGGCCACGTCTAACTTGGTGTTCATTGAAAATAACTCGGACGTCATTGTACTGGCGTTATTCGGTGATGTCATGTGACGTCGTCCGACCAATGAAGCGTCAGCTAGAGTAGTGTTGAACTCGTTGTGACCCGGATGTGAACATATGACCAATGCAGGACACAACTTGTTATATGTCAGTATGTATTCTGCAAATTAAAATAATGTTACTTGATAAACGAATATGTTGACTGGAGAAATGGGCCTTATGGGTTTTGCGATCTGTGTAGATTCACATCAGACCGCACAGTCTGATCTGGATCTGCACTGATCGCTTTTCAAGCAATATAAATTGTTATAAGGCTACGGGAGTGTGCCATTTGATCAGGAGCTACACGGGTAACAAATCACATAAGCTCCATTTCTTGGTCACAGTCACGTGTACATGTATACGTCATACCTGAATCGGTTGTCCGTCCGTTTGGGCCGGTACGTCCCTTTACTGAAGTCCATCGACATGGCGAGTGTATTAATCAATTAAATATAGAAATCCTAACTATTTCAATTAAAAATGAACCAACTTCATTTGAATGTTCTTCAATAGTTATCTCCCTGTTGCAGATATCATCTATTACAATATATTACCGTCTATTGAACAGCTTCATCATGCCCCGTATTGTGTGTTTCACAAATTACTTTAATTGCTTCATTTAAAATTTAAATACCATTGAATTGGAATAGGTCTGACTTGAATGAATGGAACATATCGAGTAGACGGACCGATACATGTGGATGTCCACGCGAAATTGGCCCTCTTAGCCTTCCCGTTCTATGCCCAGTGTAGACGATGCCTAGATTACATCTTATCCCCGTCTACATTGTTCGCCGTCATTCCTATCCTGTGATCAAGTTCATTTATAAAATAGGTGTAGGTCGTGCTCGAATGCTGGGTTATGTCAACTGTGCTGGGTGTATACTGGTACCCAGCTCCACTAGCCCCCTCCCTGGACGCACGACAATGCCTCCCCTAACGACACAATGGATAGACCAAGTCTAATCTTGACGACAGCAGTTGGTCTACCTTCTGACAAAACACCTATTTCCGTGCGCGACCAACGTAGACCCTATCCAGACTGCGCAGTCAGATCATGGTCTACACTGTTCGTAGTTTGTCCGCTGACGTATCCTCCTATATCCACCCACATGAATACCCATTAAAAGTCGACGAACTGAGTGTGTTGCGTGATCAGAATCCACACCGACCAATAACGCCGTGAGGTTAACTATGCCACGCAGTTGTATAGTTTAAATGTACGTTCCACAATACATCGACTTATCGTTTACGCATACGAACGTAACAATCACAGCGAACGGTCTTTAAACCGTTTTTTTGTAACACGAAATTGCGGTTTCCGTAAACACGCACGGATTGTTTTGTTTTCCGTGGAAAACGACGATAAACGTCCATGACTACATACAATGGAACCTCTCTAAACCGGACCCCATGAAAACATCTGTGATCTTCATTTTGATGAGTTCCTTGGTCATTTATCTCAGGTTATAATATTTGTTCGTGGGCGCATATCGCACAACTATGGCTCAGAATGATCAAATGCCTGATTTACAGTGAAACCTCTCTAAGTCGGACACCCTGGTGACCTCCCATGGTGTCCGATTTAGTGAGGTTTCACTGTAGTACTGCAAATCACGTATATTTGCGCCTCTGTAGCATGTTCTTAAATAGTGTAGAACATGAACATGCAAGTATCAGCGTGTATGTTATAAACCACTGTGCATATATGCCGTAGGTATTAATGCTCGTGGGGCGGATAATCCTCCTTGCGATAATCTGGTAGCGGTTTGTTAAAGGTACATGCCCACTCAGTAAGCACAACAAGTTCTTTATAGGAATTAAATAAGTGTATAATTGTGTCACTATTCTACCAGTTCTAAAGATTACGAGTAGATATAATCTTTAGTAATATTTATTTTACTGACGCGCGTTGGTATCAGGCTATTTTCATATGTAAATGAGGCATAGTATTTATTAATACCTGAAAACAATAATATTTTCGACATATTACACAGTATGATTATTGCACATCAAAACATAAATACAGAGTATAACTAACGGAAACTCGGTTATCGCCCCTGATATTAGTGTCGAAATTTATGTCAGATATAAAATGTATAATAATGCCAATGAATATGTGGGGTAATAGTGAATTAATGTTTAATTTGCCAGAAAATGTCGCAGATGAGGTCTCTGATATAAATAACATTTTGTCTACTGAATGGGCATGTACCTTTAAAGGCGCTATGTCAGACGATGTATCAGACAATTATTTAACGTGTTGTTTCTTCGCTTCAAGCACTGCACTTGTAAGATCCAACGACTTTATTTTACGGTATCGTCAGATACAGTGAAGTCAGCGTCCGATGTTTGTTACTAATTTTAGGTGTCGCCATTTTATTTATCTATTTTTAGAAGCATTGACTATGGCTATCGGTCGCCATTTTTTAGGACGGGTTTATTCGCCGGAACTCGTGTGTGGTAAACAAACGTATATAAACGGCTATAATTCAGATTTCATATTTACCCATTTTGATGGTAAATGTATCAAATTAAAGGCATGTCTCTATGCTCCAATTTGGTATATAATATGTATGTCTACGACGGGTGTAATTAATGCACCCCATATAAAGGCTGTCAATGGGGGCATCATCAGTGGGACAGGCACACTTTCCTACTGCGATACATTTTATACATTATATACATGCATTCGCTTAACCAATTATGACAGCCATCTTGGACACCATGAATTCTCTATCAAGCTCAATTGGTATTCATATGGAATTTTAATGTGTTTCTTCTGCAGATACATTGAAAATCAAGTCAGCTATGGAATTATATTCCGGATTTCATATTTGTCAATTTCGGTTTGCACGTGTTTCTTTTTTTTTTTGCCGAGGCTGTTTACCGTCAAATATACCATACTATCAACATATATGAATACACAAGAAAGAATCAACACTGGATTTTGATATTGAATTTCACCACACCTGAAACTATTCTCAACGGATTAGTTAAATAGTTACAATGTAGCTTCTACATGGCGTGTTTGCATTACATCATTGTACATTTATTTTAAAACAGAAAACAAACACCCTTTAGTGCACATTAGTTTTAAAGGTTCAATCTGTTAGGGACAACATTTATTTTCGTTACAGGAATGAAAATAGACGTATAATTGTGTAACTATTGCACCAGCACCAGTTTTAAAAATGGTCAGTGTCCGCTATACAGATATAATCATTTAGTAATCTTTAATGTACTTACAGAGACGCGCGGTTGTATCAGGATATTTTGATATACAAATGAGGCACGACATTGTTAAATTATTTATATCAACTAAGTGCGTCACCTGGGTACATACTTTCATCGAGATATTATAATGTAGGACAATTACACATAACAAAATAAATAGAGATAATAAATAGTTGTTTCCGTTAGCATTTTAATGAAACACGATTATCATCCCTGATATCAAACTGTCAGTTCACGTTTGATATAAAATAGCCCCCTATTGACACGTTAGGTAAGGGTAAGGGTAAGGCCACGATCAGGTGGGTTCCAGCCTGACTAGCGACGTGCGTTGTGTCCTTGAGCAAGATACTTTATCCTTGAGCAAGACAGTTTATCCTTGAGCAAGGCACTTTATCCACACTGCTCCAGTTCACCTAGCTGTAACTGGGTACCGATAATTCGTAGTTGCTCTGTAAATACGAATTACCGGCTTCTCTCAAAAAAGCTCTACTCCGTTCTTTCTCCCATTCTTCGGAGACGGCATGCAAGGTCCTAGAGCCAGTGCCGCCGTTAAATATAAGCTAAAGAAAGACACGTTACGTCTCTCTATATTATGACCTGGGATATGGGAGTCCAGGTTTAAATACTAATTCCTGGCTATAAATGTACTACTGTTTAATCGGCTTAATCCCTCGTTCAATTACACGGGGATAATTATATGGCTTAACTATGGAAGCGTCCTGGTGCCAATGCTAAAATATGTGTATCTCCTAATTAGGATATACTAACAACTAATTAGGAGATGCTAAGTCATACTTAGGAGATACTAAGTCCTAATTAGGAGATAGTAACTCTTAATTAGGAGTTAATATTTCCTAATTAGGACTTACTATCTCCTAAGTATGACATAGTATCTCCTAATTAGGACATACTATCTCCTAATTAGGATTATCTCATAATTAGGAGTTATTATCTCGTAATTAGGAGTTAGTAAATTCGGAGTTAAAACATTTTTTAGCAATGACACAGATAATAAGTTCCATAGTTAGGAGATACTTACTCCAAATTATGAGATGGTAAGTCCTAATTAGGACTTAGTAGCTCCTAATTTGGAGTTAGTATCTCCTAATTAGGAGATAAACAAATATTTTAGCGTTGGCACCAGGACGCTTCCATAAGTAAACTATCTGGAAAATGACATTGTCAATGTACGTGTAAAATATCGTATATCCCTGTACACAGGATCGTGTCTGTGTGATAACATGTCACTCTGACTGGAGAAATGGGGCTTATGGGATTTGTGATCAGTGTAGTTGCTAATCAAATAGCACACTCCCGTGGTCTGATAACGATCTGCAATGAAACCTCTCTAAACCGGACACACTGTGAGGTACCCAGGGCTAGGAGGTACACAGGGTGTCCGGCTGAGAGAGGTTTCACTTTAAATCAGGCTTTGATCATTCTGACCCATTCGGAGCCATATGTCACCTGAGATATATGGCCAAGAAACTCTTAAAAAATAAGATCATATGTGTTTTCTTGGTGTCCGGTTTAGAGAGGTTCCGCTGTATATTGCTTGTTAGAAGCATGGCGGGTGTTTCATGGATGAAATGACGAACAGTGCAGATCCTGATCAGACTTTGCAGATGCTCAGACTGATCTGGATTTACATTGATCGAAAAACCCATAAGCCTCATTTCTCCAGCCACAGCCACACATGATGGTATTAAACGAGTTAAATGATTCCTAAAAACTAGGTTATGTCGAGTTTCGTATGCAGTCAGTAAACATATTTAATACAATTTAATATCATATGAATTCACAACACAAATATTAATTTAGTTTTGTTTCATAAGTATAGCATCATGCATTGCAAATGTACTGATCACTGCGACAGTCTGGTTGCATATTTATTACACGAGTGATTTATGTGTGATATACTACGACTGCCTATTGTCTGCAGTGACCACGTTTATTGAAGGAACCGCTCCAGATCAGACTTTGATTCAAAGATAATTGATTCGTATATTGTGAGAATATATGTATAACACATTTGTGAACACTACCTCGTCACTGTATCCTATTACGGCACATGGAGCGGCCAACTCGGTCATACATGTGTGTTTCAGCCATCAGCCAGTTTCACCTCTACTGGCGTTTGACAAAGAACGGAACATTCAAATCGATCGATTATGACGAAACTTGGCATGAATGATCGATAGTATATACTCTTTCAAATTTGTTAAAATGGTGGTACCGGGATAATAAATTGGTGACGTCCAGGGTTTCGGGTGGGGACAATATATTTTGACCACATTTGGTGGACGGTTTGTTGCGAGTTAGCGAAGGGTAACTTTAACTAGGAGGTACATCCTTAATGGAATCCCGATATTCCGAGTTTGGTCCTCATGTACAGTTTTGGCTTCCTTGTTACATGCGAATTACTTGTTGAATTGTGGGTGGCAGGTGGCAGTATGTGATGGGTAATTTAACGAGCGGGGTTCATCCTTACCGGAATCCCGACTGGAGACCTGGTTTGTTGGCCCTCACATATGTCTTTGGCATTTTGTATGTGACAGTTAAATCTGGTTATATCCCCTATGTGAGTATTATGTAAACTCCTATTTTAGGGGAAGGGGCCAAGTGACTTTGGTGTGGTATGGGCATGGCACCGGGTCAGCTTATTTTAATTAAAGGGCTGAATACATTTTTTTTATGTAAATATTCCGTTCTGATTTTAGTATTTCCCCAATGCAGCTGGTTAAAATGAGATAGAACCCATTTGCCCGGCCTTATATGACCTTAACTGTTGATATGCCGTTAAACACCAATAAACAAACAGACAAACAAAACTTGTTGAATCTGGTCATACCAAAAAAGTGGTAAGATTAGTACTACTCGTATTACCTTCAGGGAGTTGTCATAAGTGACTCTGTTGTGGTGAGGACCTGTAGCCTATTTCATCAACATTGCAAAGTATACTTTACTAGCAAAGTATACTTTGAGGGAGAAATCATCTATTTTTCATGAAATGCATTATTTCATATAGAACTAACAAATGCATATATGTCATGATTAAAAGTATGCAGAATTATTATACTGAATGTATTACATTATCACAGCCATTTAATGGCTGTGATAATGTAATAAATTCAGTATAATAAAAATTAATACATTTTTCAAAAAATTGAAAATGTCTCTCTCAAAGTATACTTTGCTACTAAAGTATACTTTGCAATGTTGATGAAATAGGCTACTGGCACCAGGTCAGGGGCCGTTTCACTAAACTTCGTACGACTAAAATGCTCGTAAGTGCTAATTTAGGATCGTCTGGAAATTTCCATTGATGGATTTACATTCATTGAACGTATGCTGCATCATATGGTCAATAAATTTAAATCCAATATTTTGTTAGAAGAAAACAGTGTTAATGTGAAATTTACAGACTATCATAAGTTTGCACTTACGAACTTTTTAGTCGTACGAAGTTCCGTTTCATTAAACTTAGTACGATAAAACACTTCGTACGAAGATTTTTATTAATTTGCTTCTCACATTAACGTGACTAACTAATCCTACCATTTTCCGCCTACATGTACACATCATTACGTGAACACATCTACTGAAATATTGTCAACATCGCTTATCAGTGTAAATACGGGCTTAGTCATACTTAGTCATACGGGCCCCAGTTTAGTTTAGTGAAACGGGCCCCAGGTGAGGACCTGGCACCAGGTCAGGGGCCGTTTCACTGACACCGACACTAATGTCCGCTGAATTAGTCTGTATATATTCAGTTACATAATCAGCTATAACATTAGGATTTTCCCCCAATCACAAAAGGTGAAATAATAAACAAGGAGGGGTGTACACTACGATCGACTCGCACTGGCTTGTATAATTATTGAATGCTTAGTTGACATTTTAAAATCGTTGAGGGCTTTGCTATTCCTGATACTCGAATCTAGCGAATCCTATAATTGTGAAGCCAAGTGCGAGAAAGAACCGTCAAATAGCTTTTGTCCTCGATTTTGGAACTACATGGCTCACAGCAGAAGCTGACCTGAGATCATGAATTGAATAATCGGTATTTCAACGTTTTGCTGCCGACGAACTTTTGGCTATTAAGCATATTCAATCTAAGTACTTTTTCATCAATAACCAAAAAGTCTCCCTCTCCAATTTTGCTTATTTGATGAAATTCCATAAAATGTTGATTTTATTGCGAAAAAACGATTTTCCTATGGGAATTTAACATAGGGAAAAAAGAGGAGGCTGACCAGTAGGGTCGAAACACAATTAAAAGAAATAGCTTGGAAATGATGCAAATAAGAAAACAAAAGTTAGATTTTGATAATCGGTCCACAAATAAATAAAATAAAAAAATCTATGTTTAGCCCCCATGTTAAATTCCCGTAGATTTAATGCATGTAATAGCTAAAAGTTCGTCGGCAGAAAAACGGACACTATACCAGTACACTATACCTGTATACCATACCTGTACATTATATCTGTACACTATATCTGTTCACTATGCCTGTACACTATACATGTACACTATATATATACACCATACCTGTACACTATACCTGTACACCTACAAGTACACTATACATACACCATACCTGTACACTATACCTGTACACTATACCTGTTACACTATACTGTACACTATACCTGTATACTATACATGTACACTATACCTGTACACTATCATGTTACACTATACTGTACACTATACCTGTACACTATACCTGTACACTATACAGTACACTATACCCAGTACACTATACCTGTACACTATACATACATACATACCTGTACACTATACCTGCACACCATACATGTACACTATACCTTACTACTACCTGTACACATGTACCTACATGTACACTATACCATACACTATTTTATTACCTGTACACTAACCTTACACCTATCACCTATACACACCTATACTGTACACTACATGTACCACTAAACCTACCACCTAGTTACCATTTACATTTTTTACTATAACCTGTACACTATACTGTCACACACATACATGTATACACTAATACCTGTCACTATACCTGTACCCACTATACATGTACACATACATGTTACACTATACTGTACACTACATTTACATTATACCTACACTATACCTGCACACCATGCCATGTACACTATACCTGTACACTATACATGTACACTATACATGTACACTATACCTCCTGTACACTATACTGTACACTATACATGTACACTAATACCTGTACACTATACCTGTTCACTATACATGACACTATACCTGTACACTATACATGTACACTATACCTGTACACTAATCCACCTGTACACTATACCTGTACCACTATACCTGCACACTATACCTCACACTTATACATGTACACTATACCATGGTACACTAATACCTGTACACTATTTACCTGTACACTATTAACCTGTACACTATACCTGTAACACTATACCTGTACACTATACCATGTACACCCCCCTATAACTGTAACACTATACCATGTAGCACTATACATGTTACACTATACCAGTACACTATAACCATACACTATACCTGTACACCATACCTGTACTATACCTGTACACTATACCTTACACTATACATGTACACTATACTGTACATCTATACTGTACACCATACATGTTACACTATACCTGTACACTATAACCTGTACACCTATACATGTACAACTATACCTGTACTCCATACATGTACTACATGTACACTACCTACTGTACACTATACCTGTACACTATACCTTGTACACTATACCTGTACACTATACCTGTACCACTAAACCTGTACGCACTATACATGTACACTATACCTGTACACATACTGTACACTAATACCTGTACACTATACCTGTTACACTATACTGTACACTATACCATGTACACTATACCTGACCAATAACCTGTACACTATACCTGTACAACTATACCTGTACACTGTACATACAATATACCTGTTAACTACTATAACCTGTACACCATACATGTACCACTACCTGTACACATATTTCATGTACACTATACATTACTACAATTTTATTTATTATACCTGTACACTAAAATACCTGTACACCATACATGTACACTATACCTGTACACTATACCATGTACACTATACAGTAACTATACCTGTACAACTATACCTGTACACCATACATAAACTTTTACCTGTACACTATACCTGTACACCTATACATGTACACTATACCTGACACTATACTCCTGTACACTATAACATGTACACTATACATTACACTATACTTGTACACTACCTGAACACTATACCTGAATACCTTCTACTACATGTACACTATACATGTTACACTATACATGTACACTATACCTGTACACTATACATACATATACTTACTAATACCCTGTACACTATACCATGTACTACTAATACATGTACACTATAAACCCTGTACACTATTACCTGTACACTATACCATGTACACTATACCTGTACACTATACCATGTACACTATACCGTACACTATACCTGTACTTACCTACCTGTACACTATACCATGTACACTTATACCTGTATACTATACATGTGCACTATACTGTACACTATACCTGTACACTATACCTGTTACACATACCTGTACTACATGTACACTATACATGTACACTATACATGTACACTTATCCACCGTAAACACTATACCTGTACACTATACATGTACACTATACCTGTACACTATACCTGTACACTATACCTGTACACTATACATGTACACTATACCTGTACACTATACCTGTACACATACACCTGTACACTATACATGTACACCTATACCTGTCCACGTACCTACACTATACCTGTACACTATACCTGTGAACACTATACCTGTACACTATCCAACCTGTACACTGTACATACACTATACTGTACACTATACCATGTACACTATACCTGTACACTATAACCTGAACACTATACCTGTACACAATACATGTACACTATACCTGTACACTATACATGTACACGTATACATGTACACTATACATGTACTATACAGTGTACACTTTATTGTAACACTATAAACCCTGTACACTAGTACATTTAAACATATACCTGTACACTATACCTGTGCACCATACATGTACACTACTTACACTAATACCTGTACACTATACCATGTACTACTATACATGTACAACCTATTACCTGTACACTATACCTGTACACTATTACCTTACATATACAATTTGTTACACTATACCTGTACTTATACATTACATTTTATACCTGTACACATACTGCACACGATAACATGTACACTATACCTACACTATACCTGTACACTATACATGTACACATATGTACACTATACCTGACCACTTTATACTACATATACTGACACCATATCCTGCACACCATCATGTACACTATCCACTGTACACTATACATTACACTATACATGTATTACGATACCTGTACACTAACCTGTACACTATACCTGTACACTATACATGTACACTATACAATGTACACTATACCTGTACACTATTACTTACCAACAATACCCGTACACAATATACCTGTACACTATACATATACACTATACCTGTACACTATACCTGTACAATATACCTGTACACTATACCTACACTACTACACTACATGTACACTATACATGACACTATACCATTTACACTATACCTGTACCATACATTGTGACACTATACCTGTACACTATACCATGTACACTATACAATGTACACTATACCTGTACACTATACCATGTTACTACTATACATGTACTATTAACAATGTTACACAATACCTGTACACCTAATACTGTACACAATACCTGTACACTATACCTGTACACTATACTGGACACTATACCTGTACACTATACCTGTACACAATACCATACCATATACCCTGTACACTATCCACTCCTGTACACTATACCTGTATACTATAACCTGATGCACTAGAAAAATGTACACTATACCTGTACACTATACCATTTCCACATTCTGTACAACTATACATGTACACTATACCTGTACACCTATACTGTACCACTATACCTGTACACTATACCTGTACACTATACATGTACACTACATACACTATACCAGTACAATATACCTACACTATACTGTACACCATAAACATGTACACTATACCTGTACACTATACCCATACACTACCTGTACACTATACTGTACACTATACCTGTACACCTATACCTGTACACTATACATACCATTATACCTGTACACTATACCTGTACACCATACCAAATACCTGTACACTACCTGTACAACCTACCTACCTGTGACACTATACAGTACACTATACATGTACACTATACCTGTAAACACTATACCTGACACTACTGTACCACTATTACATGTACACTATACCTTTGTACTTATAACATTTACCATAATACCTGTACACTCCATACGGCACACCATTAACCAGTACACCCTATACCTGTACACTAACCTGTACCACTATACATGTACAAAATTATAAACATGTACTCTATTACCTGTACTATAACATTTACCTATACCTGTACACTATAACTGCCCAACCAAGCAATGTACACTATACCTGTATCACTATACATACACTATTCATGTACACTATACCTGTACACTATTACCTGTACACTAACATTTGACACTATACCTGTACACTATACCTGTACACTTTATACTGTACACTATAAACCTGTACACTATACATTTACATAACACCTGTACACTATACTTTGTACACATACATGTAAATACCACTATACCTGTACACTATACCATGTACACATTCATGTTACACTATACCCTGTACACTATACCTGTACACCATAAAGACATGTACACTACCTACACTATACATTACTTAAAACCATGTACACTAACCGTACACTATTTACTTGTTACACTTTACCTGTACACTTTTACTGTACACTATACCTGTTCATATACCTGATTCATTATACCTGTCACTATTTATGTACACTATCCCTGTACATATACTGTACACTATACCTGTACCATACATGTACAATATACCTGTACACCTATTACATGTACACTATACTGTTACCTATGCCTGTACACCTATACCTGTCACTACCGTACAATATACAATTTACATTATACCGTACTATAAACCTGTACACATTATGTACTCTATACCCTGTACACTATACCTGACACTATACTGGTACTTATACATGTACTATTACCTGTACACTATAACCTGTACACTTTATACCTACACTATACATGTACACTATCCTGTACCTTAATAATTTAATTATTACCTGTACACTATACCTGCAACACCAATACATGTACACTATACTGCACACTCACCTTATACCTGAACTATACATGTACATATACATGTACACTTTTCCTGTTACACTATACATTTAACTTTAACCTGTACACTATACCTGCCACCATGTATGTACACTATACCTGGTACACTATAACAGTACACTACATACACTATACCTGTACACTGTTTACCGTACACTATTCATGTCACTATACCTACACTACCTGTACACTATACATACACTTTACATGTACACTATAACTGTACACTATACCTGTACACAATACCTGTACAATACCTGTACCACCTATACCGCACCACTATACCTGTTACAATTAATATTATGTACACTCTACTGTACACTATACTTTACCCACAAAACCTGTTACACTATACCTGTACACTATACTGTACACTATACCTGTAGATATACATATACACTATTTACCCTGTCTCTATCCTGTACACTTTACCTGTACACTATACTGTACATATACATGTACACTATACCATTACACTATACCTGTACACTATACAATATACACTATACCTGTACTCTATCCTGTACACTATACCTTGTACACTATACCTGAACACTATACCTGTACTCCATATGTACATATAACCCTGTACACTATACATGTAACTATACATGTACACTATACCTGTACACCCATACATGTACACTATACCAGACACTATACCTGTACACTATCCCTGTACAACTCTACCTGTTACACATACCTGTACACTACATGACACTATACTGTACACTATACCTTACACTATACCTGTACACTTTTCCTACGCTACAACTATACATGTACAATATACCTGTACAATATACCTGACATATAAACCTGTTTACACATACCTGTACCTATACCTGTTCACTATACTGTACAATATACCTGTACAATATACCTGTATCACTTTATATGTACTTACACTATAACCTTACCACTTGTACATGTACACCTATACCGGTAACACTATAATGTACACTATCCTGTCACTATACCTTACACCATACATACATATAACCTGTACACTAAACCTGACACACCATACCTGGTACACTATCCTGTACACATACCTGTACACTATATGTTACACTATACCTGTACACATACCTACAACCATACCTGAACACAATACCTGTACACTATACATGTACATTTACCTGTACAACTATACCTGTACACTATACATTTACATTATACCTGTACACTATACCATAACCACTAATTCCTGTGCACTATAACTGTTATCCGACTATACCTTGTACACTATACTGTATACTATATTGTTACACTATACCTGAAACACTATACTTGTACACTATACATGCCAATTACCTGTACACTATACAGTACACTAATACCTGTCACATACCTGTACAATATACCTTTTAACATTGTATACTGTACACTAAACCTTACACTATACCTGTACACTAAAACCTTGCACTATAAAATTGTACCACTATACCTGTACATATACATGTACACTATACCTGTACACTATACATGTGCACTATACCTGTACACTATACATGTACACTACCTGTACACAATACCTGTACATATACCTGTACACTATACCTGTACACTATACCTGTACACTATACATGTACACTATACATGTACACTATACCTGTACACTATACCTGTACACTATACCTGTACACTATACCTGTACACTATACATGTACACTATACCTGTACACTATACATGTACATTATACCTGTACACTATACATGTACACTATACCTGTACACTATACATGTACACTATACCTGTACACTATACATGTACACTATACATGTACACTATACCTGTACACTATACCTGTACACCATACATGTACACTATACCTGTACACTATACATGTACACTATACCTGTACACTATACCTGTACAACTATACTGTACACATACATGTACACTATACTGTACACTATACCTGTACAGCTATACCTGTACACTATACTGTATCACTAAATCCTGTACACTATACCATGTACACTATACCTGTACACTATACCTGTACACTATACCTGTACACTATACCTGTACACTATACATGTACACTATACCATGTACACTATACATGTACATTATACCTGTACACTATACCTGTACACCATACATGTACACTATACCTGTACACTATACATGTACACTATACATGTACACTATACCTGTACACTATACCTGTATACTATACATTTACTTTATACATGTACACATACCTGTACAATATACCTGTACACTATATATGTACACTATATATATATGCATATATACCACTATATATGTACACTATACATGACACTACTATATAGTACACTATACCTCACTGTACATACACTATATAGTACACTATACACTAGACATGTACTACTATATATACACTATATATACACAAACACTATATATACCGCTATATTATACCTATACCTATGTACACCTATATATGTACACTATACATGTACACTATATGTACATACCTGACTACCTTCACAGTATACATATACACTATATATGTACGCTATACAGCACACTATACATGTACACTATATATGTACACATACCTGTATACACTATACTTGCACACTATAATATGTACACATATATAGACATATACCTGTACACTATAAACATGTACACTATACAATGTACACTATATTTACACATACCTGTACACAAAAATGTACACTACATGTACACTATAATAGTAAACATACCTATATGTACCATACTGTACATGAAACCATGATACATGATACTACTATACCTTCACTCTATACATATACACTATATCTGTACACTATACATGCACACTATATCTGTACATTATTCATGTCAGTGCATGTCTCGTATTGCCGATACGGACATGATCACCAGCACGAAATCCCCCACATGTTTGTTTGGCACATGTAAATGTACATGTAGGGCATTATCCTCCCAATCGCAGGTAGGGCAACCCCCCCCCCCCCGCACAATCGAAAGTGTCAAAGTATGACCATATCCTGATGGAGATGGGTGGTTGACAGATTGCATATTAGACGGGCAGGGGGGGGGGGGTTGGGTTGTCCACCTGGTAAAAAAACATGGGGGATTATTGTCCGTGGGCATTATTTCCTACACTCTTGGTATTGATGTCCATGAACGGCTAGTCTGTTTCAGGAAACTTGCCCAAATTTTACGGCCATATAAATAATGCAATAATGCAATCTTTTGGGATAATATTAAATTAAATCAAAATTTAATAATGAGCTTTCTTTATAGTTCGTGAAATTTGGTCAAATATTGATGTTATTGCGAAAAAAACATTTTTTTTCTAGTTTCAGAAATAGTGAACCGATTTTCAAAATCTAACATTTGTTTTCTTAGTTAGATAATTTCCAAGCTATCTAGCAGGTTTCGGAGTTAATTTCCTGTTTTTTTCTTAGTTTTTGGCTCCTCCCGCAGCTCCCGTTACTTCTTTTCTCCAATGTTAAATTCTCATAGACAAATCATTTTTTTCGTAATCAAATCTAAATTTAACCAAATTTCACGAAATAAAAAGATGGCTCATTCTTAAATTTAAAAAAAAAATAGTTTTTTTCATTGTTTATATGGCAAGTTTCGTGAAACAGGTAGTAGCTCATTCGCCTCTGTCGCAAACATAACAAACAAATATAATAAAAACGCAGTGTTGTCTAAATATTTTATTTACAAACCGAGATTAATAAGTCAACAATTTACAATGGCTTGTGGCATCAAAATGGGCCTTACGAACTATGTGACCTGGGCAATGTGTGGACTTAAATACAGCAGCTCGGCTCGCGATTGTGTGAGAGAAATAGAAATTATATTCTTTAGTGGGACGATTATTTGTGGGGCAATTCTCGTCTATTCAAGTCGTCCCCCCATATACTCTGACCCGATAAACGTTCCCCCAGCACAATCGTACCCGAGCAATCACAGAACTATCATCTGCCAAATACATACGTTTTGTGTGCTTTATTTACTGAATAATCAGACACAATGTTCCCTGATCAGACTGCGCGAGTGCTCGGATTGCTCACGATGCATCACTGGTCGTCAACATAGTAAGGACCCTTTTCCCAGCCATCGGCCCAGTTCTATTTATATTCATATCTATATTTATATGTGGATGTGACTGGAGAAATTGTGTTTATGGGATCTGTGCTCATAATCAAATAGCGCACTCGTGTAACCTGATCACAATCTGCATTGCATGGTATGTGTTTCATTGATATAATGGCGAATAGTGCAGATCCAGATCAGACTGTGCGGATGCACAGGCTGATCTCGATCTACACTTGTCGCCAAACCCATAAGCCCCATTTCTCCAGTCACAGCCACATATCACAGCAAACGGTGAGCTAGAACAGTCTTACCATTGACGCAACGCTACGGTAACACATTTATGGCCACCTTTTTGTTGAAGAGGCTATTTGCTTTGTGTAAACAGCTTGTTAAACCTACACATTATTGCATTAATATATGAATTGAATATATTGTGTGATAAAGAATATTCCGCTATTGTGAACTATTTAGTTCATGCTTAAAAAGTATTGTGGTGTGGGCAATCCGACCCTATCAAATGACATGCTTCCGACCCTACGTTATACATATTTTTGCCGTTTCTGAGTGGAAAAGATAAAAAGTCTCAATTTCGGTCACTTTCACCAATAAACCATGTTTAAACTGGTCTACTAGCAAGACGTATATACTACACGGATAAATGTATAACTAGTATGGTAGTTTGTTTGTTTATTGGTGTTTAACGGCCTATCATCAGGGCCAACGGGTTCGATATTTACATCGCGAAAAATATATTCAGCCCTGAAATTAGAATAACCTGGCATGGAGCCAGGAACATACCACACCAAAGACCCTTCCCCTGAAAGTAATACGAATAATCATAAGGGGTATATTAACCAGATTCAACTGTGACATACAAGAAAGTCAAAGGTAAGGTAAGGTAAGGGTGAACCCCGATCGTGAAATTACCCATCTCATGCTCCAACCTGCCAACCACAACTAGTAGAGTAGAAATTACCCATCTCCTGCTCCAACCTGCCAACCACAACTAGTAGAGTAGAAATTACCCATCTCATGCTCCAACCTGCCACCACAACTAGTAGAGTAGAAATTACCCATCTCATGCTCCAACCTGCCAACAACAACTAGTAGAGTAGAAATTACCCATCTCATGCTCCAACCTGCCAACCACAACTATAGAGTAGTACGGAGCCCCACAGGGGACGTAGAATTCTGTTTTATTAATTCGTTCCCACGAAATAACAATTCTTTCTCACGAAATAACAATTCGTTCCCACGAAATAACAATTCGTTCCCTCAAATTAACAATTCGTTCCCACGATATAACAATTCGTTCATTCGAGGGAACGAATTGTTAAATTGAGGGAACGAATTGTTATTTCGTGGAAACGAATTGTCAATTCGAGGGTTCGTGGGTATGAATTTGTCAATTCGAGGGAACGAATTGTTATTTCGTGAGAACGATTTGTTAATTCGTGTGAACGAATTGTTATATCCTGGGAACGAATTGTTATTTCGTTGGAACGAATTAATAAAAATAAATCCATGTCCCCTGCGGGGTTCCGTGTGCCCTCACCACCCACCCACTACTAGTAGAGTAGTAAACAATACATACATAAAACAAAGCCAGCCATGCATACATGTACATTACATTCTTCTGGTTGCAGCGTAACGATAACGGTACTACTGTTCTGTCTACTGGTGAACCCACTACTAGAGAAATAAACGCGCCCGGCAAAGTAGAACCGGTTGTGCAGATATGTACAAGTGCCGAATGTCATTGATTTATTTACCCAATTACAGATAAAAGACCAGGCGATAATAAAATGTATATTAGTTTGTCCACATACAAATCAAATAACCTTTTTTATTATATACGTTATACTAAATATAAATACAATAAACAAACTATAGTGATGACTTAGAAGGAACTATTTTGCGAGGTGTAATATTAAATTTTGACCCCGCAGAAAGTTGACCCCACCGGTCATTTTTCCACGGATGATTGATCAATTTGTATCGTTGAAAACTGACCCCGATCGTTAATTAATGACCCACCGTTACGTGAAAATCGAACCTCGTTAATATCACCAACAGTCGGATCATATTTAAACATTGAAAAAGGACCCACCTACGTGAAAAATTGACCCGGATCATATTTCAACTTTGAAAAGGGACACCGGATCAATTTTAAACAATTGTCGACCGTTAATTAATGACCCACCAAATTGCAAGTTTGACCCTGGTTAAAATCTGATCACCAACAGTCAACATGAAAAAAACTAGCCCAATAGTCGGACCACATTTCTTAGACATTGAAAACTGCCATTTTTATGTTTAGACGTTCTTGTGAAAAAAACAATGTGAATGATAACCGGAAATGATTCAAATGTCCAATACTTGTTTTTGTAGAGAAATAATAAACATTTGGAAATGCACGGTCAAATCATAATTCTCAGCAAAAACATGTTGGTAGCACATTAGACTCGTCTCTTATGCAGACGGATCAGACGATTGACATGTGCTGTCAAATCATGTTTTGTTGATAAATAATTCAAATTTTGGTAAACAGCAGCAAAACGTTAAAAAAGGACCCCATGTCCGATGAAAATTTAACACTGATAAATTTTCAACGACTGTTGCGATCAAAATTTAATATTGAAATGTGACCCAGGTCAGTGTTTATAACATTGAACAATTACCCCGGGTAAATTTTCAACATTGATAAAATGGTAGATATATGCTTTCATTCCTCCATAAGCATGAAGAGTATACCACATAGAAAATATAATTCAATATAGATATATACATGTAGCTAAATACAAATATCATTTAGCGAAGTTGCTCGAGACTTATCCACCACCACAATCACAACATTTGCAAAACAAACTACAATCAACATATTAGTAATCTAAATGTATATCATACCTACACCATGTGCAAACTCTTGTTCAAAAACTAATCTATGATATGTTATTTACTTGTAATGTTGTTTGCGCACATGCCTTTGCCGTGTATGTAAACAAGTTGTAATTATCTCGTATGAATATGAATGAAATCATAATAGTTTAGGCTATTAGCTTGTTTCAAGTCCATGTACAATGCACATGTAATGATGTACCAAGTATTGTATGAAATAAATATTGTTTAAACTAATATAGATATACATATTAAGTGAACATATCTGCAGGGGAGCCTCTCTAAACCGGACACCCTGGGAACTTCCCAGAAATGCTTCACTGTATATCAGGTATCTGACTACTCCAATCCACTCGTTCGTGTTTTGTTAAATGAAAATGAAACCCATCTAATTTACCAACATATATGTCTATATGGTGTCCGGTTGAGACTGTACAACATCAGTAACACAAGAAAGTGAATGAAAATCCCAACTATTTACAATATACACCATAAGGTACATGGACCTAGAAACAAAATTTCTACCCCGCTCCATACCTCTCGCGAGGTAAATAACATATCGGAGGCGAATTATTGAAGCTACATAAACCATGCTTTGTCCTCAGTGGCGATGCAACGTAACATTGACTACAGTAGCAATCACAGCATCCCACTTCGCAGTTGTAATGATATTGGAACATCTGTACATGTACGACATCATACGGAGCGCCACAGGGGACGTATAATTCTTAATTTTATTAATTAGTTCCCACGAAATAACAATTCGTTCCCTCAATTTAACAATTAGTTCCCACGAATTAACAATTCGTTCCCTCGAATTAACAATTCGTTCCCTCGAATTAACAATTCGTTCCCTCAATTTAACAATTCGTTCCCACGAAATAACAATTCGTTCCATCGGGAACGAATTGTTAATTCGTGGAAACGAATAGTTATATCGTGGGAACGAATTGTTAATTCGAGAGAATGAATTGTTAAATTGAGGGAACGAATTGTCATTTCGTGGGAACGAATTGTTAATTCGTGGGAACGAATTGTTATATCGTGGGAATGAATTGTTAATTCGAGGGAAGAATTGTTAAATTGAGGGAACGAATTGTCATTTCGTTGAAACGAATTGTTAATTCGAGGGAACGAATTGTTATATCATGGGAACGAATTGTTATATCATGGGAACGAAATGTTATATCGTGGGAACGAATTGTTAAATTGAGGGAACGAATTGTTATTTCGTGGGAACGAATTAATAAAAAAAACCATGTCCCCGGCGGCGCTCCGTAACATCACACTGACAGTGCACTGCGACAACAACCAGGCAATATGCATTTAAGCCAATAGTACCATGCAGCGACACTTGCATATCATAGTGAAAATGTTTTGAAAGTACGTATATTATTAGGACTCCAGATAAGGAATTAGTAATTGAGTATTGTCACTCCATAATTTCTGAAGCAATTGTGTATATTATATAATATTATAATTGGGTAAAATAAAATCACACTACTGTTTACACATCAGCAGACAGCAATTATTTAATAGTTTGCTTCGATTCAAAATGAAAACATTTTTTGGAGACAATTCTAATGAAATACCAAGATGTGGTTTCATGGAAAATAAGAAAAATATGCTATATGTTTACTGTTTTCTGTAGCATGATAAAGGTACCACAACATTTGTATTGCTTTTTGATTCTCGATTTCAATTGGGGTTTGGGAAATTTTAATTGGGTATTTAAGCAAATACGTAGCTTATCTGGAGCTCTGTATAATACAGATCGTATTCAGGCTACATGAGTGTGATGTTTGATCAGGGGCTATATTGCTCACAAATCCCATAAGCCCCATTTCTCCAGTCTCTGAAACCCGTGGCAGGAATATTTGCATGTATCCCGTCAACACAGTGCGTATGTGCCGTGAAACACGGTGCCGTGAAACATTTTTGATATCCTGTCAATACGATTTGGAGATGCTGCTGGGATTATTTTTTTTTGCATTTTAAAGCTATTTGTAATGTTGACGGGATAAATAGAATAGTAGGTTAGTGCCGTGAATGGGAAAACTATCTGGCGCGGCACGGAAACGGGATGTGCTCGGCAGAGTTTCGCCCATCCCGTTTCCTAAGCCTTGTCAGATATTTTTCCCATTCACCTCACTAACCTACTATTCTATATGTATGCATGTAACGTTCCATTGGATAGTTCCCTCATACAGAGTAATAGGGTCATGTGTTTGAACAGATGGTCAGTATGTTCGTGTCATATTGGTATTTTGGTGGATTTTGGTGGATTTTGGGTAGATTTGGGTAATTTACATAGCTGTGTGCAACTACTAATGCTAATAATTACACTCGACAGAAATCGGCAATTATCTACACATTCATCGTTCCGAACTGTTGGGCCCGTTTTATGCTGTCAAAATAACCACAAAGGAATGAAACCTTTTTTTCCATATTTGGCCAATAAAAAGTCCAACATGCTTTGCTTTCATGAAAATCCATACAATGGCAAGATTTTCTGGCGAGCGATCAAAGCGGTGATTACACGAGTGGCACGCCATTTGATTGGATAGCCATTTCCCACGATGTGTTAAAATCCACTACGGCATACCCCGTCACGCTATTATTAGATGACACATGTGTGTTAGCAAATAAACGCCGCGCTGTAAAGCAGTTAACACGCGTTGAGAGCTCGACCATTTATCCGAGAATATTTGACGTTTGTCAGATGATACATAAATGTTTGACTTGCATTGGCGGTTCAGGTCCAATACATTAATCTAAACAAACACTTTGAGGCCGGTTTTATTGTTATAAATCGGTTAATAAATAATGGTTTTATTGATTAAAAACGTACGTTTCTCACCTTGTAAATTACCGACTTATGTGTGTAACTTGCGGGATGTGACGTAAATTGTATATTGGTAACAATGCACCGAAACCACCAGATATACCGAAATTAGCCATAAAACACCGAAATATGAAGCGTTCTTCAAGAACCTGTCGATTCCATAACTACTATCAAGTCTATTTTTTGACTTGTCTCGGCTTATCTACCAAATATAGAGCACCACCTTTGACCTACATTCTGTGAATATTACGCAGACATTGATTGTATCAATAAAGGGGCCACCGGCAAACAAAAACAGACCTAGGGACCTCTCTAACCACTGTACATGTACATCCACATGCTACACATATTCTACACATATTCTACATATTCTACACATATTCTACACATATTCTACACATATTCTCCGTCCAGGGGCCCGTTTCACTGAACATCGTACCTAAAATGTTCGTAAGTGCAAAATTATGACAGTCTGTAAATTTCACATTAACAATGTTTTCTTGTAAACATTTATTGGATTTACATTTATTGAGCATAGGCTGCACATGTAAATCCATAAATTGAAATTTCCAGACGATCCTAAATTTGCACTTACGAACATTTTAGTCGTAAGAAGTTTAGTGAAACGGGCCCCTGGATTATAAACGTCCGCTCTGGAAATCAAGAAATTTCATTGGTTGAGCATGAGCAGCTCAGGGACTAAGCAAACGTCTTGATTTTGAGCATAAGATAATACTACACATGACCAGTCTGTCGAACAGGTACACAACCGCCTGCCTAATCTTGCCCAAATGTCAACGTTTCTCTACATATTTTGGCGATCTCAACTCGCAGTCCAGCAGTTTGATTGGCTGAGCATGCTTGAGCTGTAGCTCAGCACAGGCTCGGTCAATCACCACGCTTCTTGATTTCAATCATCGATATTCAAGTATTTTGAAATAGCGCAGTTGGTGGTGTACATGCAGCATACAGAGCTCCAGATAAGCGATTAACGTGTCATGAAATGCAAGGAATATATACAGTAGCCATCGGAGATGACGTTATTATTTATCACCGGCCATGTACGCAATGGCTGTCACATGCGCAGTGTTATCATAGCATATACAAGATATTTATCTTGCGTCACAATTAACCAAATTGAGATCAGGGGCGGATCCAGGATTTCAGGTTAGGGGGGGGGACTTATTAATTGAAATAGTTTACTATATTTTCGAACTAGCACCGTCTGGGGAGACTGCTATGTGTGTCCAGCGGTATGCCCTCCGGAATATTTTTGATATCTACACCCCATTTTGCTGCGTTATGGCGCATTTTAGAGCAAAAATATCTTACTCGCCAAAGTTTAGAAGGGGGGGGGGGGGGGCGCGCCGGTTTTTCCCCTACGTGAATCAGTCCTTGGAGACGGGTGTTCAGGGTGCCGTTTCATTAAACTTCGTACGAATAAAATGTTCGTAAGTTCAAAATTATGATAGTCTGTAAATATCACATTAACGATGTTTTCTTGCAAACAATTATTGGAGTGAATTTCCAGACGATCCTCAATTTGCACGAAGTTTAGTGAAACGGGCCCCAGGACCTGGATATACACTGGTCGCAAATCCCATAAGCCCCATTTCTCCAGTCATAGCCACATATATAAACCTAACGCAACCATTTTCTCCAAATTTGGTCATTCTTTGCTAGTTTCCGGTTATTTACCTTTTGTAAATGTAAGTAATAAAACCGTGGGCTGGTACTAGGGTGTACAATACATTTTGTCAACTTGAATTTAAAGTGCGTGTAGTCCGAATACAATACATTTGGTCTGTTTAAAATTTGCGAGAGTCCTTCAGAATTCATGCACTTTAAATTGACCAAATGTATTGTACCACCAAAGTAAACGCAACAGGCCATGGCTTTATTTAAGGAATATGGCCGTAAAATTAAGAATAATCTGCTTGTACGTCATTTCGTCGCAATTGCTGGAACAGCAACGTTGCCGGTCAATAGGGTGTCTTTATTGACGATGAACGTCATGTATTATAATGACGTCAAACAAACTTTAACGAATAAGCAACGTCTCACGAGGGCTAATGCGGGGCTACTTGGATATAAACGCAATACGTTCAATGAGCGTTGCCATTATGAATGTAAGGACAGCATAACTATTCCTTAACAGTTTACTATGTCTTTTACACCGCCCATAAACAAGGTGCATGATCACGTGGTTACAACAACAATGGCTGCAAGTATTGAAAGCGTGCCTACTCCAAAGTAAGTATTATTTGATATTTTCCTTAATAGGCAACGGATTTTAATGAAATATTGCACAACACATGTGTCTTCATGAGCTGCATTTGATGGTCCCGGGAGTTCGGCAAATACTTAAGTCTTTTTTGCGACGAATCGATTTCCGTGTCAGCAAACACAGAAATCGATTATTCGCAAAAACGACAGAAGTTTGGGCCAAAGTACCGAGACCACCAAATGCAGCTTAACAATACGCGTTTGATGCGCCATATGTCATCAAACTCCGTTACATAATAAGGACAAAATAAAACGATACGTACTTTGAATCGGAGGGCTTCTGGAAGTTTCAGTACTTGTTGTTGTTGTTGTAACCACGTGATCACACACCTTGATATATAGCGTAGTTAAACACACGAGTGAATATACGCGTAGCTGGGATGGTGAGCTGATTATAATTCTCTAATTATGTTGAGAAAGCAGCAAATATCAGCAAAATAAAAATTGCCTTGGAAACCAAAATCAGCCACTAAAGGCTTATTAACTCTTTGCTACCGGTAGAATTAACAGCCAACAAATTAGGAATATCTTTTTTCTTATTCTCTCTGTAAATATATTTTGGAATTTCATTGGAATTGCGTCCTACAGATTCATTTCTAATGAAATTCCAAGACATTTTCATGATATCTACAGGGAGGAATAAATGCAAATATAATGAATGTTCGTACTATTTATAGCCCACAAATTTCCCAGCATGCCAAGAGTTAATATATGCCACTAGTGGCGACGTTTGCTTGTCATATTGTAACTGGTTTACCACCGCTGTTACGTGTAACTGTCCTGTGTTTAAGGTTGTTGTACCCTTCTTGTGGCCCCATGTAATGTCTATGAAAATCTAATAAAATCCTATGCAAATGATACCAGTACGGAAAGCACACCAAATGCTGTCATTAGAACATAATAATCACATGCTGGTGTTTTGCATGTATAGACATGAATGCTACATCAAAATTAGTCTATTATTTGGATATTACATGTGTGTGCACAAAGACTTACATATCACATTAATGTGGTTTATTTATACAAGTTGCTATTGTTTTATTAGTAGGGTTTTTTATTAGATTTCCATAAACATTACCTGTGGCCACACGAAGGGTACAACTACCTTGACCCAGTAAGGCGGTGGGTTTAGTTACAATCTGTGACCCGCAGGTCAGACTCCTCCAGTTCGCGAAGTTCCCCTGACCCCTCAAGGCCATTGAGCTCCCCTCGCCCCTCAAGGTCATTGAGGTGGTCTCGTTTATCGAGGTCATGGTTAGGCAGCTCGAGACAGCCCCGTGGCTCCTTCCGGGCGAGTATGTTGCAACAGGGCCAGTACCAGTGGTCCCTGTAGGTTGGGTCGGCCGCCCGCCCGCTGTCGCTCCCGGTCCGCCACACCTGCACCAGTAGAAAACATTGCACTTTATCATATGGTGTACGAACGGGGTAAAAACTAAAAATTACGGGTGAACCTGTAAAATGTCGGTGCACCTACATCTTGATATATGGGTCGAAATTCCACATATACTTATAGGTGCACCTGTAATGTTTTTTAGGTGCACCTGTAGTTTTGACCCCGTTCGTACACCATAGTATCAGGTAGCATAAAACGTCACCTGTGATATATATAGAATAACATGCGACTGTTGTATATCAAGTTCATAAGGCTCGGCTCGGAAACGGTGGGAATCCATCGGAATTCATACGCGTTTCCTAGCATTGTCTGATAAACTTCATAAAAAACACTAGATTGAGATTCTCTATTTACATGATAAATGGGCCTATTGGATTGGTAGTTAAAGGTACATGCCTACTCAGTAAGTCATAATATAGGAAGACTGATAATTTTGTATATTCAGTAGATATGTCATTTTCTGGCAAAAGTAACATTCATTCACCATTACCCCACATGTTTATTAGCAATATTATACATTTCGTATCTGACGTAAATTTCCACACTAATATCAGGGGCGAAAACCATGTTTCCTTAAAATGTTCACGACATTACTATTTATTCTCTGTATTTACTTTTAGGTGTGCAATGATCTTATTTTATAATCTGTCGAAAATATTATTTTTTCAGGTGACGCATTTAATTAGTATAAATAATTAAAAAATATCATGCCTCATTTGCATATGAAAATAGCCTGATATCACCGCGAGTCACCATCAGTAAAATAAATATTACTAAATGATTATATATGTATAGCAGGCACTTGTAATCTTTAGAACTGATGGAATTCAATAGTGACAGAATGATACACTTATTTAATTCCTGTAAAGAACAGTTTGTGCCTACGGACTGGGCACGTACCTTTAAATTAACATATCAGTCTATTCTAGTTATTTAGGGTTGAAAGGGTTAAGGCATATTACCGTCCTAAAATCAAACTGTTTCCTCCATAACCTTATTTTCAAATTACATCCGACAATCGTTTGCATTACGTCAGTAGACAGGTCAGCTCAGCTTACATGGAATGACACAGGAATAATATATATAGAGGCTAAGCGTATGAGACCCATGAAACCATGTAAAGTAGAAACTAACGCAATATTGTATACCCCAAATAGACAATTGCCTTTATATATATTTAGGTATTAGATAGATAGATACACTTGGTTTCAATGATAGTTGCTTCATAAGAGTGATGTGATATATAGAGTGTGCGTCGGCTGCCGTGTAAGCAACGAGTGAGCGTAGCGAACGAGTTGCTTGCACGGACGTCGACAGACACGAGTGTATTATTTCCGCTATTCAAAGATGTACAATGGAATATCCTATTTATTATACCATCGTACATTTTGAATAGCGGGAAATAATACACGAGTGTACGTCGGCTTCCGCGTAAACAACGAGCAACAACACATAGACGTTGTTATTTAATGTCGTTGGAAGATATAGCACCAACTTGTATGTATGTGTATCTCATATTATTTATGGTATGTGTCAAACGTCACAAGAGGTGAAACTGACGGAAACTTAGTCCGATTCAAATTTCTCTGTGGCATGTTCAGACTAACTACACAAGTAATGCTGCTAAATGTTGTATTGGCGGACTCGTAGTGTTAGCGACTGGAATATGGGCATCATTAAAAGGAAGAAACCGCGGTCGTATTGGTGAACAAATAATATTTACCCGAGACTTCATGGATGTCGCCAATACTGTAGTGTAAACAATATACCACGTGATCCTATACCCTGGAAATACAATGTGTTCACCTATCATACTACACACCTGATATGGTTGCGAGTCGGCGCGATGGAAACAACATTTAGAGTACACCGCCCGAGTTTCATCCACAACAGCCTTGCAATTCCTGCAGGTTGGCGCTCTGACGGGTTCTACGATGAATATTTTCATGCATGGCTCCCAGTTCGGACGACCAGATTCTTCAGTCGGGAATGCCGAGTTCGCTTCCGCTATGCCACTGTCGGTTGCCATGGGAGCGTCAGAAGACTGAGTACGACTCTGGATGGCATTACGAACATAAGGTACGTTAATGGGCTGGGAAAACTTTAGCGGCTACGAATTGATACAGCGACGAGCTACATGAATAGGAGGATCGTAGCTAGTTGTTTCCCTTTGAATTTATTTATAGAAATCAGGTCCAAATTGTGTATTTTATGACAGTATTGTGAACAGGAGTGATTATAGTGTTTTCGACTAGTGTTGATGCAGATATTCCTACATATCTGCGCAGTCTGCTGTGGGACTGTATTATTTGTCAGATTGATATTTTCACACGTATTTATACTATTATTGCAAACAGGTAGACTCAGATCAGACTACACGGTTGTGCTGTCTGATATGTGTCTACATTGCTTTCAATCTCAATTTTAGTACTATTTGGTAAATAATAAACGCTAAAATACAACATCGGACCGGATCTCTATACATAAATTTCCAAAGGGACTACGATCCCTCATTCAAACCCGCTTAGCAGTAAGCAGTAAATATCCATGACAACGGCAGCCATTGTTACTATTTTTATGTCAGATATGGGCCGCGCTCTGTGAAAACCAGCCAACTAGTTTTATTTTATCTCACTTTTTGTAGCACCATGTGAATCACGCACGGAAAACAAACATAACGTCATCGAGAAAATGACGTTATTGAAACGGCGACATTTGTACAATGCAACACAACAGCCTACAGTAGAAATGAGTGTTCATAGACTCATTGACTGCGCTTGCTGTAATCTGTATTTGCTGATAAGTTACACTAAATGTATCTACAACTGTTAGTATGTATTGATCAGAATAAAACTATGATATGTACATGCAGTGAAATAACAGAACGCACCACTATCGATTTTAAATCTATAATTAGCCGACCTGTGGCTTCATAATTTTCCACCATCGCCATAATAGATTATGCATATATACATGTGTCATCAGAAAGATACATTGTAATTATTTAAGAATTTAGGTCAGAATTTAATTGACGTCATTTACAGTTAATTGTGACGTCATATATTGATGTAGACATTACGTCACCAAAGACAAAAAACTAAACGGCATTCCTGGTGTTTGAAATTGTAAATTAATTATTATATGCACATCGTATCGGTGATTGAAACAAATGTTTTTTTCTGTAGAAATAAATGACCAGAATTTGGATAGAATTTGGATAGGCCTATGGCTGCACATATAAATTACTTCAGTGCCCGATGGGGTCTATAGATGGTAGTCGGACACCCCCGAGGATTTTTAAATAAATAAAAAATCGACTGTCCATTTATTCCCGACTCTCGGAATTAAATTTACATCTCAGAAAGCTGGAGGAACATGTTCCTGTGTAGCCAATATGACTGACGGACGGGCTAATGTACATGTACCCCGTACTAGCAGGTAGCAGGTCTATGGGAAAATTCTGTGCTGACCCCCACTCCTTCGGCTGCCCACATGTACACATGTACTCTGATTTCTTTTTGTTAACTTTTGATTATATTTTATAGGAAACAGAAATTATAATACATTTCCCTCAACGTTAAGTTTTCATTTTTTGAAGACACGCTAAAAGGGAATAAAGTCTATAATTGAGACACGCCATGCAATTTTGTACCTTCGGACATCTGTGTAATTTCACTAAATACGTTTACAAACTTCACAATATTTTTAATAAATTAAGTCAAAAGTTGACAAAATTGTGTCAACTTTTGACGGCATTTACGGAAAATATTGTAAATTTTGTAAACGTATTTCATGCAATTACGCAGATGTCCGAAGGTACAAAATCCCATGGCGTGTCTCATATAAGAAAATATCGCGTTACCCGTGAATTTGGCGAGCGGCGTTTGAGCTGTGCGTTACTGTGTGGTATGTTCATCCTCACTCGCCCGTGGCTCTGGTCCACGTCTTGTCGCTGCCGCTGTAGGTCTTCTATGCGCATTCTCATCTCCTCCATCTAAACACGTGACTCATTGGATAAATGGAGCTCCAGATAAGGTGCTTATTGGCGTATTTTACGCACTTATTTTAGCAGAATACGCATTGATTATCAAAACTGGGAGTACAAAAATACTCACAGCAATGGGAAAATACGCATTGATTTTCAAATTTAGTCGGGAAAATACTGTAATAAATTTGAACATTTACTTAGTTGAGCTGCAAAAAGCAAACAGTGTTTGTTTGTTGCAGCTTAAATTTGTTTTCTTTTTTTATCATGTGTTCCCTATTTAAATAGGAAGAAAATCAATAATACATTTGTAAAAAGTAAAATACGCATTGAATTTGAAATCTGGAGGTATAATACTATTTAGATACAAAACTTATCTGGAGCGCTTGGGGATTATGGGTTTAGAGACCAATTTAGATCCAGATCAGCCTGTGCATCCACACAGTCTGATCGGCATCTGCACTGTTCGCAATGCAATGCCATCAATGAAGCACCCGTCATGATTATAACAAGCAATATAGAACGTTATCAGGCTACATGAGTGTGCTATCTGATCAGGAGCTACATTGATCACAATTCCAAATCGCCCTATTTTCCAATCAAGGCCACACATGAAACTTCTTGATTTCTAATATGGAATTATAAAATGTTGACGAAATCACTACTCGGGAGTAGTATATTTAGTGACATATTTCTGCCAGTGGATTTTGTACCTAATCATTTAGTAATATTTATTTTATTGATAGTGACGCGCGGTGGTATCAGGCTATTTTCATATGCAAATGAGGCATGATATTTGTTATAATTATTTATACTAATTATGTGTCACTTGAACAAATAATATTTTGGACAGATTATAAAGTATGATCATTGCACATCAAAAAATAAATACCGAAAATATATAGTAATGTCCGTTAACATTTTAAGGAAACACGGTTATCGCCCCTGATATCAGTGTGTAAGTTGACGTCTGATATAAAATGTACAATAATGCCAATCAATACGTGGGGTAATGGTGAATGAATGTCTGTTTTGCTAGAAAATGTCCCGGATGATGTCTCTGATATAAAAAAAATAGTGTGTGCCTACTGAATGGGCAAGTACCTTTAACTGAAGAAATAAATACTCCGAGTCAAAGGGTAAAAAGCATATTTTTCTAAATTTCAGGCTACCAATTTCAGATTCCGGTAGCCCAGCACGACGACCAATGGTCAGTGTGAATAGATCTCGGAGTCAGTTATAACACCGTTTTCACATAGTAGTGTATATACCCTCGATTGATGTAGAATGGTATGGAAGAGTCCTGGTGCCAATGCTAAAATAGTTTTATCTCATAATTAGGATATACATGTACTACGTCATAATTAGGAGATAGTAACTTAGTATATTAGGACTTATTATCTCCTATTTAAATATTATCGAATTACAGCTCATTTTCCTAGGTCGGACACAACCTCGTAGCATAACCATGATAACAAATGAAATAATGTGCCAATATTGTAGTGTCAAGTTCATATGATCATTTGAGAAGTATCCATATCCTGCAGAAATATATAGAATGCATAGAAAATTACAAGTTTAAACATGTTATTTTGTTATGATCCGAGGTCGTGTCCGACCAAAGTTAGAAGCTTAGTTAATATATATAGAGTTATACCGATGAAAGCCGAAGCATGTCGAATGCCTGTGATTTATACAGTATTATAAAACTGTTAAGTACAATTCAGAACATACACTGTACTAACACAATAGAGCAGACGGGTCGATATAAATATCAATAGGATATAAACAAGTAATGCGTACAAATACGTAGACTCGCGCTACAAGGTACAGAGCCCCGCAGGAGATAAGGATTTTTTTTTTATTAATTCGTTCCCACGAAATGAAAATTCGTTCGCTTAATTTAACAATTCGTTCCCTCGAATTAACAATTCGTTCCGACGATATAACAATTCGTTCCCACAATTCGTTCCCACAATTCGTTTGTGTTGCCTTTAGGTTAGACATAAACTCTGGAAATTTAGGTTCTGTGTTTCGTAATTTACATGTACATGAATATATAAAGTATTTTTCTAGAATGATACAAAAGTTGAAAAACTTGTTGTCTTGCTCATATTGCCCCGAAGCAAACAGTGTGCCAATCAAATGTACATACAATATTAGTATTGTTTCAAAAGGTATTCAGCTGTGACCAAAATTGTTGTCTTAAAGTGCATTCCCCAAAAAAGTGCTTATTTATTTCTGGAGCCATGACGCAAAAATCACACAAATTGGAACAGACACTGTTACAGTTATGTAAATAATCGTTTGTAGCGACGCGACAATTCTCATCAAGAATGTGTACTGAAAGTTATGAACTTATAGTGTTTGTAAAAATGATTTGTGTAGACTACTTTCCAATTTATATTTTTATCTTCGAATTCATCATCCCATTTTATGTTGACTTTATGCTCAACCGGTTTCTGTTGATTAAGACACTTGTGATATAGTTTATTATTACATTCGGCCGTGGTTTTTATTTGTTTTATTTATATCTTTGTATTTTTGTATTTACCGTGTTTATTCCTTCATTTTTAATTCGTGTTATCCAGTCTTGAGGAATACACGAAAACAATTTGAAGTATTTTAGGTAATCGGTATTACTAATATTAAATAATTATTCAGTTTTATTTCTGTAAGATTAAAGAATGATGTAGTTCTATAATGTACAGTTGTTCTATATATTTGATTCCTTCATTAGCCCATTCTCGTAGTAAAACATTTTTCCGTTATCTTTCATTTTCGAATTGTTCCGTAAAATTTGCTTTGATATTGTTTCTGGATTATTGCAGAAATTTAGCTTGTAGCATGATTTAAGAACATTTGTCAACAAATTATTTGTAATCACATGTTTTGCGTCTGTTTGATTTCCTTCAAATATATATACACCTCCAAAATGCTTTAAATAGTTTAAATATAACTTTCAATCTTCCGTGATTTTCAGTTTGTGCAAGTCGTTTGACCCATGTAACCTTTAGTGCACCAATAAACGAATCAACTTTTATCATTTCAGCCCGTCTTCTTCGAACGTTTTAACAATACTACTTGTTCTGCTAATTTTTATCAGGCTTTGAATCCCAGAGAAAATCAAACATAATGCGTATATAATTTGCTTCATAGTATCCTATATATATAATAAATAATTTCGACATGCGTATAGGTTTATCAGATGCACCCGTTTGATTTTATCCTAGTCGTACTGGTTGCAAAAAAAGCTCTGTACGACCAATTGACGACGTCAGTGAAATAGGGTCATCGGCGTCACCAGCGTGTTTTTAAAAGACGGTCCGAATTTCAGCTGTGAAGAAACCGAAATATAATAAGCGGTCCAGGGGTTGCCCCTGGAACGATATTTCGGTTGTTTCATAGCCCCGGAAAGTGTTTGATTTCCAGAAACCAATTGCTACATTCGGGAATTTGGACCTCAATTAGCTCATGTACACATTTGAGTCAATTTAAGAAGCGTATTTCTGAAAATTGACATCTTGCTTTACTTTTGGCGTGACTGTGTATAGTTAGTAGGGAATTTGAACAATATCATGTCTGCTCATTCATGCACTGAACATCGGACCTCATTTATATTGTAAAAAAAACATAAGGGGGAGCCTCTTCAATTATCATTCCAATCCTTAATCATCACGAGTGTTGTAACTTCATTTATTGCATAAAATTGGTATCGGTCATCTGTATCTGTCATGTATAAACACAGTGTACTCAAAATCATAATACACCAATATATTAAATATGCAATACAAATGAGCCGCTACAGAAAACATGTCTTGTGATCAGTACAGATTCAATGCATGCTGTTATGTTTATGTAATAAATATAATATAACATTTGTGATGATTTAATATGTATTTATTAAACTCATTGACTGAGTTCATAAAAAACTCGGCATAGCCTCGTTTCT
This sequence comes from Conchocele bisecta, assembly GCA_029237695.1. Lineage (NCBI taxonomy): Eukaryota > Metazoa > Mollusca > Bivalvia > Lucinida > Thyasiridae > Conchocele > Conchocele bisecta. Next base: position 174,396 of record JAQRGA010000082.1, on the reverse strand, counting down.
TATTAAATCAGTAAACACATTTAATAAATTCCATATTAAGTCACCATTCCTGTAAGATCCTCTATTGGATAGCTTACCTCCTGAGTGCGTTGTGATTGCACCAGGACCAGGCTGTTACTGACAGAATCCAGTCTGCTTTTCATGCGGTCTCTCTCCTCTGTCAGTCTCGTGGCTTGTCGTCTGTAGTCGTCACTTTCTGCAAGGTAGCTGTTCCTGTCCTGTTGCAGAACATTCCTCTCCGCCTCCACGGTGATAACGCTTTTAATACTCGCATCGTAATTCCGCTGGAGGTTTTCAGATTTACACAACTCTATGTTCTGTTGAAAAATCGTCGATTCCTTCTCAGACAACAGATAATGCAGTCGTTCGTTTTCTGCCTTGCTTTCTATAAGCTCTTCTTCCTTTGCGTGAAGCTCTTGTTCCTTTGCGTGAACCGCTAAATAATGATCTTGACGAAGCCTGTACTCATCTGTCACGCGGTTATGTTGGTTTGCTTTTACTTCAGCTTCGAGAAGTATAATCCTTTCTTTCAGTTCAGCATTGACCCGGTCCCTGTTATTGTCATCAGAAGGATCGTTCACAAGTTGAACAACCTCATTAGGATCAAACTCCGGTCTCGAAGTTGTGGATACCAGCGCATGCACTGATTGGCTGGCATCGCTTCGATCGTCGAATGAATGTTCATGACAGTTTGATACATTCACCTCGCCCCTCGCGTCCGTAGGTTCATTCTGTTGGAAGGCCGTTGTCGCGCTATGTTCGCCACCTGAAACAATACAGAGAATATCAGGATAGTTGTGTTTTCGTATAAGACTATCAGGCAAGGCTAGGAAACGCGTAGGAATTCCGAGGCTCGTCCTATCGTTTCCGAGCGGAGCCTGATATAGAGTTCATACCAGACTAGTATATTTTGATATGAAGTTGATCACACACACACATGGCTAGGAACAGTGTAGAAATTTCGAGTCTCTCCGAAGAATTCCTACAGTTTCTGAGGCTAATAGAGAATGCCATTGTAAAACCTTTTCTGCTCTATAATATCCATGGAAACAGCATTTATGTCACGGTTTATACAACACCTGTGCAGTGTTCTATGTATTCGTATAGACACGTATGGATGCGAGTTTTCGAGTTCATATAATTCCTCTAAACATACCACCAGGAGCAGTGAATGGCATGATATTATGTATGTATAACCTTCATGGTAAGTTCACCAACCATACTACGTTGTAGTAACCCAAATAGTTTTGATATAGGCAGAAACTCCGAACATCTAGATTTCAACGATCTTCAATGGGAGTATGCCGCCTGACTTTCACTTCATTTGGCATTGTGTTTATATAGAATATGAATTGAAAAGGGGCCAAGTGATTTTGGTGTGGTATGGACCTGACACAAGGCAGGTCATTTTAATTTCAGGGCTGAATATATTTTCTCTCGATGTAAATATTCCGTTGTGATTTTGGGACCCCCCCCCCCCAATGAAACAGGTTAAAACGGGATCGAACCCGGTTGCCCGGCCTTACATGACCTTAGCTGTTGATATGCCGTTAAACAACAATAAACAAAACAAACAAACAACTCTCTCCAAGACATTATTTGATCAACGGCGGTCGGCTTGGTGATCGGCTGGGGTAATATACTATCGTAAACGGTACATATATGCATACACAGTGATATCTCTCTAAACCGGACACCCTGGGAGGGTGTCCAGCTTAGAGAAGCTTCACTATAAATCAAACATTTGATCATTCTGGGCCATAGTTGTGTGCTATGCGATCACGAACAGACATTATCACCTGAGATAAATGTCCGAGAAACTCATCAAAATAAGATCACATTCTGTTTCATGGTGTCCGGTTTAGAGAGGTTCCAATGTATGCACAATATCAACAGCCAAATATGTATATTACAATTAATTGAAATACTTTTGTATTGCTTGTTTCCATAATACATGTCTGAAACGGCATATCATATCAATATTATATAACCAAGTCGACCACCTTTTGTTTCGAAAATGTAGAAATTGAAAATGCACCGACCACAATAATATTAAATTTGAATGATGAGTACCGGAAAGCGAAACACAGCACATCTACTGTTTAAAACCATTTTCAAAGCATTTGTTCCAGTCCCTCTCGTCTTTTGGGTCCGATACAATCAATTATTTTAATAGGTAAATGCTACACGAAACAGACAGTAGTTTAGTTCAAGCTACGTCCGGTGTCTCATTAAACAATCAACACGAGTATATAATCAAATATAGTTCTCCCTACTTTCTAAGCCAATCGCTGGCCAGTATCGAGCTACAATTATTTCACATATTGTCAGATCTAACCCCAACAAGGTACATATTTCTAGATTTAATCACTAATTATTCGACAGGAAATGGAAAAAAAAAACTCAGATGGGAGATGCATAGCAACATTTGGCTGAACTATAAATATGTTATTGTCCACATATTGGACTTTTAAGAAACTAAAAGCTACGCTCGCAAGCGCTCTCTCGCATTTAATTCCTTAAAAGTGCAATATGTACGGAGCCCCGCAGGTGACATGGATTTTTTTTATTAATTCGTTCCCACGAAATAACAATTCGTTCACTCAATTTAACCATTCGTTCCCTCGAATTAACAATTCGTTCCCACGATATAACAATTCGTTCCCTCGAATTAACAATTCGTTCCCGTGGGAATTGTTATTTCGTGGGAACGAATTGTTAAATTGAGGGAACGAATTGTTATTTCGTGGGAACGAATTAATAAAAAAACATTTACGTCCCCTGTGGGGTTCGGTAAATATGAGAACAATAGATTGATTAAAATATATTGATCAAATAACTAACGGCTACCTACCAATAATGCAGTACTTTCGTTAATCCGAGTGATGCAGCCTATCGTTCAAAGAAAATACTGAACTGAATAATTTGTTCCGGGTAGATTATATTAACCACGTGATGTCAACATTGAGATCATTCGGCAGACATGTGATCAGCGGTTTACAATTCAAGTCAATGTCACGGCAACTTGCAAATGTTCTGATAAATAACCTTATACATTTATAATACGAACAGAACTATCGTGACTATACCATGACAAACTATTATGACATTGAACATGATAAGGTTCTAAGGGAGATAGTCCAACCAGAATTTACAAGCCAAGTGTAACTTTTCGGCCTCTTCCCATTTGGGAAAGAAAGGAAGAAAACCTTGGGAAAGTTGCAAGTTCGATCGTTTATCTCACATAAATTTAAACTATGTGTGTCGTGCCGTGTGTAACAAGAGCTGAATGAGAACAACATAGCTCGACTACGAGGGTTGTCGATGTACACATAGCTTGACAAACAAGGTGGCCGCGGCCTGCATAAAAACCTTAACCAAGGTTGACTAAAAACCTTAACCAAGGGAAATTAAGTAAGAAATTCAAGGTTAAATGTAGGTCAATGTCAGATATAGGTCAGGGGTTATTGATGTACTTCACTTAGGAGATGAAGTTTTGCAAATATGGTTGCTGTAGGCCCAGGAGTATTCCATATACAAGCTTTGACTATAAACATTAACCAAGTTCGAGTACAAACCTTAACCAAGGGGAAATAAGTAAGTAATTCAAGGTTAAATGTAGGTGAAGGTAAAATATAGGTCAGGGGTTATTGATGTACATCCCTATGAGAAAAGGTTGTCCAAGTATGGTGTCTGTATTCACACTAGTATTCCATGTACAAGCTTGACTAAAAACCTTAACCAAGGTTGACTAACCAAGGGGAATTAACTAAGTAATTCAAGAGGAAATGTAGGTGAAGGTCAAATATAGATCAGGGGTTATTGATGTACACCACTATGAGAAAAGGTTGTCCAAGTATGGTGTCTGCATGCACAATAGTATTCCATGTACAAGCTTGACTAAAAACCTTAACCAAGGTTGACTAAAAACCTTAACCAAGGGGAATTAACTAAGTAATTCAAGAGGAAATGTAGGTGAAGGTCAAATATAGATCAGGGGTTATTGATGTACATTACTAGGAGATGAAGTTGGCCAAGTATGGTGGGTGTAGCGCCAGTAGTATTCCATATACAAGCTTGACTAAAAATCTTAACCAAGGGGAATTAACTAAGTAATTCAAGAGGAAATGTAGGTCAAGGTCAAATATAGATCAGGGGTTATTGATGTACATCCATATGAGAAAAGGTTGTCCAAGTATGGTGTCTGTATGCACAATAGTATTCCATGTACAAGCTTGACTAAAAACCTTAACCAAGGTTGACTAAAAACCTTAACCAAAGGGAATTAACTAAGTAATTCAAGAGGAAATGTAGGTCAAGGTCAAATATAGATCAGGGGTTATTGATGTACATCACTAGGAGATGAAGTTGTCCAAGTATGGTGGGTGTAGGGCCAGTAGTATTGCATATACAAGCTTGACTAAAAACCTTAACCAAGGCGTGACGGTGACGCCGACGCCGACGCCGACGCCGACGCCGACGCCGGGGTGACAACATAAGCTCTAACTATTCTTCGAATAGTCGAGCTAAAAACAGTAATACACGTAGGTGTCCGATGGAGGCTCCTATGAACGGTCATCACTCTGTAATACAAAAGTACAGAACAAATCCTAAGTATTAAGTATTAACAATAGCCTATAGGACACACCGGCACACACACAAATAGTCAATACAATACAGTTGCAAATATAACAATGCAATATATATTACAGGTAGGAGTGTGAATTGACGGACCACGAGCAAACAGTATTAACCCGCTAAATATACATTTGATTGTCAATTGCAAGTATAAAATGTGTCGGTGCTTATTCTGACCAGGTCCGTCAAATTACACCTTTAATATATTAAAACATGGACTGGTCTATTTGCAATGTAAGCACGGGGTACTTAAGAATTACAGGTCTGAACTGGGTGGCGGTATAACCAATTAATTAACGGAATGAATTGGTGGTTCCATAGACACAGATTAGATAACCAAATGGAATGATGCTTTACAGTCCATTTACACAGATTATATGGCGTACTAATTATCTAGTGTTGATCGGCTTATATATCTGATGGGTAATTAACAATGAATGGAATGACTGTATATTCAAATGAAATACTAGCAATATTAGCAAACATGTAAATACCTACCAAATAGTAAATATGGGTGATCCATCCATCCATCCGCACTCGTCTCTCTCAGTGAGGTTAGGGGTTACTGTAATGAATTAGAACTGTTAAGTGCCATGCAACAATCGATAGTGATTCCGCGATATGTGCAAGTATATAGACCGCCATCTTGGGAAAACTGCGTTTGTAAACACACGTTTCAATGCATTTTAAAACCCATTACAAATTGCAACGCGACTCACAGCCAATGTAAATTGAACCGATAGAAAAGCTAAAAACGATAAAACATTACAAGAACCAGTTTCTTACCTATGTAAGAAGAATAAAGACGTCTGGTCAGTATGGAAATAACTCAGCAAGTGTATGACAGTTGAAAATCACGGACTAAAAATAACTCACTCAAATATACGCATGCGCAGTTTATCAAACTGGCGCTTGCCTACGGCTAATGGTCAATGGGAGACAATTCTTGTCCCTAAGTATACGAAAAGATAAAGAATAGTGGAAATGGGCAAAATATGACCCTGCTACATATTCCCCCCTGTCTGACAAATGACGACCCGTCATTAATAATCCCAAACTAAAAAGTAATACCTTAAAAAGCAACAAAAAATAACCTTCGAGCATATAAAATCCCACTACCTCCCATAAATATCCCTACAGCATATTAATATTATATACAGTAATAATAAGTACACATATGTACACAAATGGAGTGTTTCGACATAAATGGCAATAATAAACTAGCGATTATCTGTCTGCTCCCATGTTGTCGAAAAATGTTCATCTCGACATTTTATTACATTGGGATTACTCTATAGTGTCGCTGAATAAAAAAAATTGAAACGGAAAATGGTGTCACATCAGTTATGACCTTATAATCTAAAGTAACACAGTTAAAATATATTCATCTGAAGCTACTTGCCCATCAGATTCATAATCAAAGTATGTGCAACTTCAGAATCCACCTGATCTAATAAACCAGAGCTCATTAATGTCTGTAATGCGTTAATCTTACATTCATATGGCCTTGGTACCATCTGGTTCATCTGTTATGCTTCATGTCGCTTCGGTTTCTTGCGTTCCCTATCTGAACGTCGTAGCTGTCTCGGTAATGGTATTGGTTGATTGCGTGGTAATTCATATGCCTTCGTGGTCAGGGCTTTCATTTTCACTTTGGTTCCTTCCTTACTAACTCCAGGCTCTGTTTCTCCTTCAGCTCCGTCTATAGTCTTTTTTTGTCTTAGTCATGGGTTTATTGTATGAATTCTGCTCCACATCCTTACATGGGTCATCTATAAGATTCCCTTCTACTACTATGGTTTCTGTATCATCAATGGTTTCTGTATCATCTATGGTTTCTGTCTAATCTACTTCCTCTTCCACTACTATTTCTTCTTCTGCTATCACTTCCGTCTCCTCTGTACCTGCAACAGTTTCTTCTATATGTACAGAGTCCTTACTCGCGACTTTATGGACTAGATCATGGGCGTCCCCATGTATAAATGTAGGTGCTACATTTTTATATCCATCCTCCTCATCTGTATACTTAGAATCGCTCTCCGTCTCATCTTGGACTACTATCTCCAAAGGTATAACTTTATTCTTATCTTTATAATCGGATGCATCCTTCTCGACGGTATCTAGTTCTCCAACCCAACAGACTTATCCTCTGGTTGTTTCCCATTCGGATTTGGTTGCTGGTTAACATGTTGTCCCTCATATGTGCCATCTCCAGTGTCATCTTGATCCACCGGTAACAGATGGTTCATGTGCAGGGTTTTGTTTACACTCTTTTCTGATCACACTTTGTAGACTGGTATATCAGCCTTTGACTGCTCTATCACTGTATAAAAGTCCTCCTCAAACTTATCGGTAATTTTATGTTTGCCCTCGAACGCTAATATCTTAATCAGTACACTGTCTCCAATGTGTAGTTGTACTGCCTTCGATTTATTATCAAAGTGATATTTCTGTTTCTTCTGTGATATCTCCGTATACTTCTTCAGAATGTTCTTTGTCCTCGCCATGCGATCTCTCAGATCCTCAATATACTCTCTGGTATTCTTGGAAGATGATGTTCCTGTGCATGCCGCTTCAAATACTGTGTCAAGCGGAAGCTTTGGTTTCCTGCCGAACATTAGTTCAAAGGGAGATATATTTGTTGTCTCATGTTTAGTGAAATTGTAGGCATACACAAGTGATGGTAAATACTTTTTCCAATCACCTCTCCGCTGTCTGGTTCTTTGTAGGTATTGCAAGAGCGTATTTTGTGAAATGGTCGGTTATGACCAAAATATTTCCGAATCCTCCTTTTGATGTTTCCAAGCTAAGACAATCGATGCAAACTAACTCGAGGGGATACGTTGTGTCGATGCTGACTAGCTCTGCTCGGATGTAGGTGGATGTCTTCCTTCTGATGCATCTGTTGTATTTTCCAATCCACTTGTCAACATCAGCTGTTATACCAGGCCAGAAGAATCGCTCTCTAATGATGGATATAGTCCTGCCACGACCGTGATGTCCTATATCATCGTGTAGTCCTTGAAGAACGGTTCTCTTGTAACACTCTGGTAAAACGATTTGTTGAATGTGTGGGTGTGGCATCTTTCTGTCAATCACTGCTCGCACCCATTTTCCTATTACTGTATATTCTCTCTGTCTCTGTCTGATTTCTCTAACTTTAAGCTGAGCCATGGTTTGTCCCGGTGTTTCTGTTGCCTCGACAATGTTAATGTTGAAACATGGTAATATCTCGATTGATGGAGAACTGGTGATGCAACTACAGATGGCCTTCACTGTTGGATCCTCAATCTTGACTGTGTCATCTGGCAGAGACTTGTATGGATATCGTGATAATCCATCTGCATCATTGTTCCGTACTCCTGGTCGGTATAGTATGTCGAAATGGAACTGTCCCAATGCTGCTGCCCATCGCTGACCGGTAGCATCTAGTTTCGCCGTCGTCAGGATGTGGGTAAGTGGATTGTTGTCAGTTAGTACAACGAATTGCGTTCCAGTCAAATAATCGGCAAACTTCTCGGTCACGGCCCATTTTAGTGCCAGATATTCCAGCTTATAAGCCGAATACTTTTTTTCTGACTTCGACAAACTTCGAGAAGCGTAAGCTATCACTCGCTTCTTGTCGTCTTGTATGTTGTATGTTATCAATATGTAGTTCGAATGGCTGCTCAAAGTCTAGATATGCGAGTATCGGTGGGCTGGTCAAGTAGTCTTTCAAGTTGTCGAATGCTGTCTGTTCTTGTTCCGTCCATTTCCATGCTTTCTGTTCCTTCTCCTTGTTCCTTTTTCTGGTTGTTGGTGGTAGTAGGTCTGTTAACGGTCTTGTTATCTTCGAGAAGTCCTTTACAAAACGTATATAATACCCTGCAAATGAAACAAATGATCGAAGTTCATCTGCGTTGGTTGGAACTGGCCAATTTCGGACTTTATCTACATTTGCAGGATCCGTCTCTACGCCGAATTCGCTGACGATGTGTCCCAGGAACTTTACTCTCTTCTGCATGAAAAAACACTTATCGGCAGATAGTTTGAGGTTACACTCCTGTAGCCTGGTCAGCACTAGGTCTAGTCTGTGGAGGTGCTCTTCCATGTAGATGACGCAGATCTTCATGTTATAATCGCCAAGGAACTCCTCCATTAACCGTTGGTAGTTGGCTGGACTATTGGCGAGTCCGAACGGCATCTTCCGGTACTCAAAGAAACCTAGTGGTCCCACCGTAAACGCGCTTCTTTCCTTGTGTTCCTCTTCTAACTCGACTTGGTGGTATCTTGCCTTCATACCGATTACGCTGAACAATGAAGCTCCTTTCAACTTTCAATACGTCAAATACCTCTTCTATTCGCGGAAGTCTTTGACAGACCGTTGACTTAGCATTCGAAAATCCACACACATTCTCAACTTCCCATTCTTCTTTCTGACTAATACCACATTAGAACTCCAAGGACTCTTGGACTTTTGAATGACTCCGCTGGCTAAAAGTTGTTCTAAGTGATTTCGGACTTCGTCTATCATATGAGGTGGTATGCGTCGATGCTTTTGTTTGAAGGGTACTTCGTTCACAAGGTCAATCCGGTGTTTGACTTTATCGCACTGTCCAATATCGGTGTCATCCTTCGAGAAGATTTCCTGATGTTTCATAAGTAGTTTCTTTAATCGTGTTGAGTGTTCCTCTGTCAATGTCGGTTTAATGTGAATTTCCTGAAATATTTTCTGAGTATCGTTACTCTCATGCATCTTCTCAAATACTACTTCATCTATGGTAACTGGTTGTAGCTCGCATATAACTGTTTTTGGAGATACGGTTACTGTGTTTGTAGCGAGATTAGTCACGTTCACTACGACTTCCGATTTCTTTGTGTTGTTATACTGTATAACCGATGGTGTGACATCCACAAATGATGGTAGTGTCGATTTCATACATTCCTGTATGATGGCACACGTCGGTTGATGGTCTATCTCTTTATCAGTATATCCAACTATGCCCTTGCTCTCATTTGGCCCTATGGTAATACGCGAGACTTCTGCGCATCGCACTATCGCAATCCGGTCCTTAGTTCGACGGAGTTGCTTCTCGCGTACAGCAACGCACTGCACGAAAATACGCGTTTAATTGACAATTAAATGCTACTTCCACTTAAACGTAATTCCAAGTTTAACGCCATATAATGGAATTTACTCTGTCAGTAAATTTGGAATAAACTTGTAGTATACGTCGTGTTTTCGCAGCACGTAATCGGCAACATTTACTTGCAAATTAATGTTAACGTAAATCCATTGAATATGATAACTTGTTGAAAAGGTAAATATGGTTAATGTTGAAATATACAGACAAAGTAAAGTTGCTGATTTTCGTAAATAATAGTGCACGCAAAGTCAGTGCAAATGTGCAATTTAAGACAAAAGTAATCGCCGTTAAATGTAATATTTAAGTTATATTAAATCCTTTAATATTCCCGATTTACAAGAACAAATATGTACTATATCTCAGTATTTGCGTGACACAAAAATCGACTTATATTCCAACTTTACGTCATAATGTATTATTTCTGATATTTCAAATTTACTTGAAAGTAAATAGAACAAACTTTCAATAAATGTGCCGTATACTTTTGTGGAAATCTGCTTCTTTTTCATTCAATGTGAACTATAATTCCAAATTATATTCACGTATATGTTGGATTTACCCAGATTTCCGCATACTCGAAGTTCGTGTTGCCGAATCCGTCAATACACAACAATTTATTGTGTACTGATCAGTAAATGTGTTCACCAATGCCACGTTTACGGTACAGTAAACGACATTCAACCACACTTACATCTGATATTTAATTGTCTGTAAATCTCAGCTTACAGCTTCCAGTCGTGGCATTTACATAATACTTAAAGTCAATTAATGCAGACAGTTTCACAAATTTAAGAATGCTTAAACACGTCGAAAATTAAGCATTTACTGAATTTGTAAAGGTACAGTTATTAGTGGATAAACCAATAGTAAACATGGCAATAAATGCCAAATTTATTGAAATTTAATTAATTTATTTAATTTGGATTAAAGGTCGTTACAACTTAAAGTTTACTTTCTAAGTAAATCATATTTTATCTATAGATACAATTAGAATTACGTTAAGAGTAAATATACATAATCTTGACATTTTCAGTTGAAAGGAAACTAAACTATAAATTGTGGTCGAGTACATAAAAAGTTGAAACAGTGCAAAATTGGATATGCATACGCCCGTATACACCAATTGAATATTCGCGCACTGTTTAACTATCCGTTCAACTGGAATAAGTCATGTCTACATGGAGCGGAGCAATGTAACACAAAGGCAGCAATGTACACGTTGATCTTTTTTAGAAAGTACATACATGAACAGGTTATTGTCAGGTAACACTTTTATTACATATTATGGGCATTGGGGTGTATAACAACGGTTTATTATTTATCATAATACACTAGTATTCACCAATTTGCAGGGATAGGGGTGGGGAGGGGGGGGGGGTTAGAGAACATTTTAAAAGTATTTCATGTTTAATCTATATCCATATTTGTTTCATATATACATAGTGCGTGGTGTTTTCACACAGTAGTATTTATTACACAAAATGCAGTTTATATTTGTTTTTTGAAAAAAAAGGTCACGTTCATTCTGAATCAGCCACTCATTAAATAGACGTATACAAAGACAAAACATCAGTACTGGTTGATCCTAATAACCAATTCAATGAGTGATACCCGACGAATTATATTCCTGAAAATATATCAAATTATTGCATATTGGTGAATATTTGTGTTATATTTGGGCCTGGTTTAGGGCACCAGAGACTCGCACACTACCTTAATCCCTAAATATTGCTCTTCATGAATAGAAACCTATGGAACGCCAAATCTACATCAACTCAAATATGTATTGCTGGCTCTATATATATATTGCTATCTGTAAGTATCTAGAGCTAGCAATATATATTTGAGTTTATGTAGATTTGGCAATGATGTAACTATTTCACAAACACCTAGCCATCTTCGGCGGGCGGATCCTCGGGCATGTTCCTGCTGGAGTCCGCCGCACCGACTGTCCGTTTGCAGGTCTGCATACGGGATTTTCGACTCTGCAGGCTTGTATACTTGACGTCCAATTCTTTGATCGTGTTGTTATAAGTATTTGACCGCCACGGCAGTCGCCTAACTACATAATGGAGTGATTCCGGGTCAGAGTCAATCTCCGTCTCCGAAGACATATAGTCGATATTTAGAGCACTTAGCACTTTAATTCGTTTTTCCTCATCCCATGAGGACTTTTTCCTAGCCGCTAGTATCCGGTTAGTTAATTTCTGAAATAAAAATATTACATGCATACGATTACCATGACTACATTATTGTAATTTAACAATTATCGTTAACAGGTATAAAAACAAGGATGATTGTCATCGCTGTCATGGCTATAGGATATGCATCATCGCGAATGTCTGATGACGATCATTTTCAATTGATCAGAATTTGCATTGACCAAAAAAGCGTTTTTCATTTTATTGATGGCACATGACGAGAAAAACGTAAAATATGATATTGAGTCACAAACGAATGTTACGAATGAAACTTTATTTTGACAATAATAAAGTATCATGTTTTTATTATTTGGGGGGAGCTGTTTTGTGGAGCTGGAGGTTTTGTTGTAGTTAATGTTATTTTCCCATTTATCCCGTAGTTCTTATTTTTTTGTTGGGGACAGTATACTACTGGTTCTTTTCTTTGACTTTTCAAACGTTGCGATTTTTTTTATATATTAATGGATATGCACGAAAATAGGATGAGTACACTAGAACTGAATACAACTCGTGATAAATTGACTGCTGTATAGTTTAATGTAACTTGAAATTAAACTCAGATATCAACTTTGTCATGTTCTATTGAAAGTTAGAAAATAAAGGAATGTAGACGTGGGCACTAACCATTGGACTATGGATTACATGTGAACATAGATCGAAATTATTAGATATGAAGCGTACCTTAGAACAGTGTCGTTATCTACCTCACCCGTATTGTATTTTGAATATCGACCCTCGCTTCTGAGGTGTGTGCACTATGAAGCCAACTTGCCATCTGCCATAATTTTATTTATAACCACTTATCTATAATAAAATGGACTATTTTACATCCGTTTGTTTGTAAACAAGGGCCAAATTATCATCTGCAGACTATAGGACATGGAAATGCTTCACGACATAAACCCAAATAATAATATTCTATGTATACGTAACTAAGTCAGTAATTAGTTTGTTGTAGTGAAATGTGTTAAACATAACACACTTGTATGAAATTATAATATTGAGAGAAACACCCGGCCCTATGGACCTATATGTCACTTTCAAATATATGAGTAACATTATGAAGGAATGTATATAAAAAAAGATTGTTGACAATAACTGACACCTAAAATGAGCAGTCGTATGAGGGGTGACACAGTTTTAGCTCATGTTTACTTGCATATACGAATGGCATAGATATTTGTTAATTCTACTTATCGGCGTACTCGGTTTATTATCACAAGTGACCAGTGTAGCTCCACACCAGAATGCCCATATGCGCAGTCTGGTCGGGGTCAACACTGCTCACTATGTGGTAATAATGGATTACTAAGCTATTATCTTGTATATATGAGGGTTCACACGTACATGAATTTGAACTTTCTCAGTGTTTCAGTTTTGCGCTAACTACATGTAGAACTATTGTGTTTCTACGCCTGGCTGAGGAGAAAGGGTCCCCACAAGATATATGCGACCAGCGTAATCCCAGACCAGCCTACGCATTCGCGCAGTCTGGTCAGGGCTTACACGCAGTTCATCATTCAATCAAGATGTCGATAATGATACCAGCAAAATATCTAGATTCTAATCACGCTGTATGAATGTGCAGAACGAATGATATCTCCACAAGTTTCAAATGATGTAAAGTACTTTTTCTAGGCTGCTGGCTCATTTGTCTACTTACAATTACATGTATTAGTAACATACAATAAAATGAATGTTCCGCAAGTCCATATTAAATGATATAGTTATAAATGCGCTTTTTATTGGTTCAACGGCTAAACAGTCACGGTTCGCTATGCTCACTCGTTTGTTTAGCATAAGTACCAAATCATTCGTATTGATCGCACCTGGTTAGATATACGGTATATTTACAGTCAAATAACGCGTATCCTGTACCTTATTGTTGGAGGGTACATCCACCTTCGGAAACTTTCCATGGAACGAACTCGACATGCTCGATGAGGCCTGGTTCTGTTGTATCTCCACCAGCGTTTTCATTATCTCCTCGGATCTTGCCATCAACACATTTTGTTTTTTCATTAACTGGCGTATTACGTCATTCTGCAGTATAAGATACGAGCTATTTCTAATCAAGGTAATGACAGAACTGAAACTGAAACGTCAGACAAACAAACAAGTAGGAAAGCGTGCCACCCACACACGGATCGACGATGCCCCCATTTGCAGCCTTTACAATTTCCAGAAGCCCAAATTTACAGCCAAAGCCACACACTTTGTTTATATGTTTCATTATTGCCATTTTGTTTACGAAATAAAAGTGTGCGATTCAAACAATATAAAATAATGCATGATTTACCAATCATAACGTAGTTAAAAATGTTTTTCTGAGGCTCGGTATTAACACATCTTTGGGATATTACATGCACGTTCAATTTTGCATTCATAATTACGTGTCGCGTATGTACAATTTGGCGCGCATTTTGAAGTTCGGTCGGTTACATACATGTATCTACATGCTTAATTTTACTAGAAAATAGAAATTATAATACGTACGTCTGCGTCGATATCGGAACAGTCGTCGGGCGAATGATCACTGCGCCGCTTTTTGGTTTTCGATCTCTTCCGTAGAGGCGTTGACGACTCCACTGGACTGAATCTATGCGCGGACGTGGTAGAGGACAAGTCCGTATGACCATGATCACTGATCTCGGATTCTGCACCAGTAATGCTCGCCATATTGATCGGGGTCGCTAATCGAATTAGTGTCTTTATGCAATGTTCTAAGTATCAATCTATGTAAACATTTCAAAATGTGCTGAAACCGGCTGCAGACATTAACTACAGGGTGCCAGACATTGAATGGTCAAACGCTGGGACGGTTCTCGTGACGAAATAGCCTTTACTGCGATTTAACCGGTCAGTGTATTACTTAACCACCACGAGCATCCACCTTTTAAGCAGTCTAACCTGCACCTGCATTTGTGTACGTGGACCAACATTTAGATATGTACATGTATGCACAATATACTCGTACACACGCAGTAAAAAATGGTATTCTGCACATAACATCTGACGTCTAGCAGATTATACATCCAAGTCTATAAGCCCGCCATTCATGTGAAGTGTTGTATCTTTGCACGGACATTAGCGGCCGGTTGTGCTCTGGTGATGCAGCCATCATACAGCGATGTAACAAAATCGACTGTTTCATAAACTGATAAACAACTCATATATTCAGCCGAAATAGCGCGGTCGGTAGAGCGTTGGACTCGGGATCCCGCCAGTGCCGTAATTTTCGGCGTGTCCTTGGGCAAGACAATTCGTGATAGCCTAGTCATATCGGATGGGGACTTAAAAAGTCGGTCCCGACATGCAAAGTCCTTGAACCAGTGCCGTCTTAAAAAATGCAAGCATTTACATTTACAACAACTCATATGTGACCCATTTGCAACATTTCGCAAACAACATTTGTCATTTGCATGTGATGAATATTTCCATTACAAACAGAATCATAGTACGTATTATATGTTTAATTAAAACAATTCACATGCATTGGATGTCTACCTGACAACAGTCTTCAATTATATATTATTTTAATACTTGTTAATGTGTACTATTAAGTAAAACATACGTTACTGAGGCGTAAAACACGAATTCAGATTCGTTCGTTGCATGCGAGTTCAGCATTCTGATAAACAAAGTTATATTAATACAAGTGCCAAATTAAAAGTTATAGCCTTGATACTGACCATTACGAGATGCCCCGCCGGTCTACAATCTGAAGAAGCACATTAACCACGGTTACAACAACAGACTGCAATTTACGCTTGCCACATTCTTGCGTTAACCTTTAACAAACTGAATTAAATTTTGTCGTCTGCTGTTTATTTATTGCATACACATAACATTTTAATCATCAGAAACATGGTTTGACATCACATTATAATTATTTCCAAAGTGCTGTCAAACTATGTTTTTATTGAGAAAGAAGACAAAATAACCGTAGATTACAAGTTTCGTTCCCAACATGCTAAGGGTTAGTATATACGTTTTCTTCGTATATTACTTCATACGTTCCAAACTATTTCATTAGGTTTCGGAGACATTTTCAAAATTCACGCTTTTCGTTTTTTTGCTCCCCATGTTATAACAATAGTGTGCTTTACCGCTACAATAATACAATCAATAGTTTATGGAATTCCATCAAATAAATGAAGAAAACAAATCTCTAATATATAGTTTAACAACACTGTACTTTATATATATATACACACCTAATTATTGGGTGTTTTTAAGGACCCAACACTTTAAATTAGATTCATTCCGTAAGAAAAAATATCATTGCATTTGTTTTAATTGCCGGAAACGGTCTTGCGCATGCGTGAACTAATTAGATTCATTCCATGATGTTTTTACTTACAGAATGTATCTAATTTAAATTGTTGGGTCCTGAACTGAACGAAATAGACCAAATTTAAGACAGCAAACGACATAATGTCCATGTTTACTGTGCGAATATTTTTGTATAGTGTGCAAGTCATGTAACAAATTAGATTTCAACATGTATTACAAAAAGTAATTGACCTGTAGAAAAAAAAGTTTGTTAGACAGGTAGAAGTAAGAAGAAACTCCCGCTGCTAATAAGATGCTTTCACAGCGCACGTTACCGTAACAGAACTCGAGCATTCGGTTACATTATACGTAATTATATTATATTATTTCTCCATGCACCAGACTGGGAGCAACATGTATATTTCTTCGACACCGTTGTCTGTGATCTTATGGCCAATTAGAAGATGTTACATGTGGTTCTAAGACCGATAAGAAATGTTTCCAGCCAGAGAACCTTCCCAAAATTGATTTAATTTGCCGGTAAATATCACATTTTGCCCCATAGTCGATGGTGGGACCAATTTAGTAATTTCTGCAAGAAGATAGCATCGTATATATGGCTTATTTCGAAAATAAAACAGTTCATATCAATAGAACACAGAACATTGTACTACAAGGCACGTATTCACCCGCATTTTGATCACACACGTCATCATGTGTCTTCTCACAGTTGGTCCAGTAATTGGTGGCAGTTGCTTTAGGGGTTGGGACAAGCTGCTATATATATTATAAGATAGCTCAGCCAGTTTGTTGTATGTAAAACAATATTTCTAGCACATTTAGCATTACATAATCTAGATTTTTATCAGTGATCACCAAACTTTGTCTTGCATTTATGTTATTATGGATGTATGGATAATTTTCAAACATGTATTCGTCGTTTGGGGTGAAAACAAGGGCATATCTGCCGCTCTAGATATACTAGCAGCTAATGAGTGGGAATTTCTCCTAAGGGACTGTACATGTACAGTCAACATTAAGCTAATCCCCTCGCTGGCAGCCTTGGCAATAACATAGTTCCTCAGTGACCTTCACATTGCCTATATGCAACTGGGATATACTAATAGGGAAAGTACATGTACGTGCGTACGTACGTACGTTTGTGCTTTAGTATGACCTTTCATTTCTTACATATTTTACAAACGCAGGAATGTCTTATACTTGTTTATATAAAACCTGATCATACTATCTCTTTAGCCAATTGAGAATATACGTGCCTACTACCATGGGTGTCCCAGGAGAAATAGTATCTATTCAAGTTTGAGAATGTTGCTTTTGTCATATCCGTGGAGGCGTATTCTGCTATATCACATTCACACAAGTTGACTATGTAGAACAGTAGATATCCTGGTCAAACTGCGAATGTGCATGCTGATCTGGGTATATACTGGTTGGAAACATCGCATGGTTCCTATAGTTAACTAGGTACACATATGTGCTGCAGTAAGAAATTAGGACTTGGGATATTATACATTATGTAGACTGTAGATATGACAATGTGTCTAATTACCCCCAACTGCCCACCCCCACATGAAATGTGTGGCTTGTGGAGCTCCTGATTAAATACTGGTAGTGCATTTGTGATGTCTAGTAATGATATATACTGCTTGTATTATAACCATTTCAAATGTTCCAGACTGAATGGCGGGCAGTGTAGACCCTGATAGTTATATGGGGTCTAAGCGATAACGGGAACATGTAACAGAATCATCATTGTTGTTTCATTGCTTGACACATAGATTATGCCCAATATGAACCCGAGCTGGGACGGGCATGCCACCATAAAACCATAGGCAGCCCAATTAATGGCATTATCAAGTGCCTTGGGACCTCTTTGTCAGTCCATCTTTGTCAGTGAAACCGGTCCGTCGTCAATTGTGCATGCACATTTCAAGCAAAACGTATAGACCTTATATTACAGAATAAGATATAATGTACTTTGTAATAAAAAATAGGATCCCGCTAGTCTTCTTAATGTGCACATATTCGCCAACAGTATGTCTAATATAATATGGCCTGCTGTATGTCACGGTACGTAACTCACTATGGAGAGGAAGCGTGTATCTGTACCCGGTTAGCTCAGTAGGTCGAGTGATGGTACGGTAAATAAAATTTCCCAAGTGAGATCCCCGGGTCAGGGGCCCGTTTCACTAAACTTCCTGCGACTAAAATGTTCGTAAGTGCAAATTTACGATCGTCTGTAAATTTCAATTTATGAATTTAAATTTATTGAGCATAGGATGCATATGCAGCCTATGCTCAATAAATGTAAATCCAATAATTATTTTCAAGAACACATGAAATTTACAGACTATCATAATTTTGCACTTACGAACATTTTAGTCGTAAGAAGTTTAGTGAAACGGCCCCCAGGTGTGCATTTTTCTCGCCCTGTGATATTTGGCGCCCAACGCGGGACCGTGACTGACAATTATTCCCCAAACTATCCCAAACACACATGTATATTGAATTCAAAGATTAAATAAAAATGGTATTCGGGGACGACTTTAGTTTGGCGGAGGATTATGTCGGGGTACTTAACTGACTTACAATGCTTTCGTCGCAAATTGTCACGGACGGATGTACGGACGTACGTACGGACTGAAGGAACCTCAATATGTTAATAATCAATGCGCAAACAAATATGCCAATTTTACAAATAAAAACGCAAACTCGATGAATATGGATTGATACGCATGATACATGGCACCGATCACTCCACCATACAATAATCCCCGCTGAGGATCACGTGGTCTGATTGTACCACCTTTCTCAATAGACCGGACAGATCGTGATTGGTACTTGTATTCATATTCATGTAGAAGAGCATTCAGGCTAATTCTTCGTTCGGGCGGGAGATTATAAACCTGCTGTCAGTTCTGCAGGAACTAATTCCTGTATCTTGTCTACGACATTGGTCACTCAAATACCAGCTGGCTCAGTGGTTTAACCATTTCAATCACGTAATTGGAATGTATTTTGATATGTTAATATTGCAACCAACCCAACAGTCACAAACTGATGTTAAGACGAGTCATTTATAAAAATGGGATGTGAAAATACAAAAAAAATACATGTAGTTGCAAAAAGTGCAAATCCTGATGAGACGGCTCGCTAAGAGCAGGCTCATCTAGATATGTACTGTTTACAAACCCCACTATTGCGGGTTCAAATGGTTAATTACCTGTGACATGGGTATGTAACCCTTATTGCGCCACGGGGGCAGTATATTAAATAGAGTGATATCTTGGGTAACATATTAAGACTAATGAACTGATAAATGCAAGAAGCTGGGTAATAGATTTAAGATTAATTGTTTGATCCATTCACAATATCGGACAGATGTGTAGTTTATGTCTTTGCAAAGCCGATCTCTCGCTGACGACTACAGAATTAGCTTGTAAAACTGGTTCAGGACCCATATATGCTAGCACTTTATGTCCGTCCGGCGATAGGCCTATTTTGCGAGGACATGACATACACATCACTACTGATTTACCCAGCTTATAATGCTTCCAGAAAACCTACAGTATAACATTGAATTCCACTCACCACTCAAGTTCTCACTACTTGAATTAAGTAGGCCAAAACACTGTTAATGTGTGTAATACTCAATAAAAGTACATGTACATGTATTAGTATTTTATCAATTCATTATGACCACATCGTTTGATAACGTAACAGATGAATCAACAATCGTTACGACATGTCTTGCTAGACGAAATGTGGCATATACATATAATTAGGATTACAACATGTAATGGCATGTAAACATTTTATTTTTATTTTATCAGTGAACATATTAATGTAACACATATGATTTCACTGAATCAATCATGTTTCGTATGTCATCTCATATATAGTAAATGATTCTAAGGACATGATCTGTAACCAGATACCCTAAACAAGTAAAAAAACAAATTCGGTTGCGGCTATCAAAATGAACCTTAAACCAAATAGATCTTCGATAGGTGTATCCGTCGGTGCAACCACACAGTTTGATCTATCGAAACTAGTATTATGTTTGAATCATATGTTTGATCTAGCTTTGAGTGTACACATAATAATGAGGATCTACACTGGCCAATAATGTATTCGGGTCAATATTTACGGCCAGTGACCCTTTAGAATGGACATTTATTAAAGGTACATGCCCACTCAGGAGGCACAAAATGTAATACAACAAGTGTAGAACTGTGTCACTAATCCACCAGTTCTAAAAATTATGAGCGCCCGATATACAGATGTAATCATTTAGTAATATTTAGTTTAGTGATAGTGACACGCGGTGGTATCAGGCCATTTTCATATGCAAATGAGGCATGATATTTCTTAATTATTTATACTAATTAAATGCGTCACTTGAACAATTAATATTTCCGACAGATTATAAAGTATGATCATTGCACATCAAAAAGTAAATACAGAGAATAAATAGTTATGTCCGTTAACATTTTAAGGAAACACGGTTATCGCCCGGGATATCAGTGTGACATTTTACGTCTGATATAAAATGTATAATAATGCAAATCAATACGTGGGGTCATGGTGAATGAATGTATTATTTTGCCAGAAAATGTCTCCGATGATGTCTCTGATATAAACAACATGTGTCTACTGAGTGGGCATGTACCTTTAACTCTTTCACCCGATGTTTACCCGTGACAAATTATCTCTAATATTGATAAATTTGTTGCACATTATTCTGAGAATGAGTCGAATTTTCTGCAACATTCACAAATCAACATGCATTTCAAGAATCGTCATAATCGTCTTCAGTAATTGGTCGTATTACACCAGTCTGATCAGGGTCTGTAGGATTTTACATATGACACTTGTCAACCACACAACACTCTTGTATGTATTGTTGTATCATGTATGCAGTATATATACTTGTATAAAGTTCTGGCACCGTAATGCTCATGCCATGACGTTATGAATAAATATAATGATCGCAACACGAAGTCAAGAGATCCGTGATAATCGATTACCAGAAAAAGAAAACATTTACATTACAAGTGCAGTTTTATTGCACCCGTACATCTGTGTCAAGAACTTCGCCAGTATTGTCACAGTTCAGGACACAAACGCCTCCTAGCACCGGCTCAATCGAAACTCAAGAAAGTAAATTTAATACATACACAGTGCCGAATAAGGGCAATATGTGAAAAAAAACTGTCAACATGACAGTCATGCTCAACGACCACCATGAATAATAACATTCCCGGAATAACGGACGCGTACGGCATTGTGAAATCTAAAATGGACGACACTTAGCGGATAGCACTAAACACTAGTTCGTTGATAAAGGCATTGGGTTGACTTTAGAAGAGTGGGATCGTGGTTAATGAAGCATCGTTCAATATATTCCACCAGAATAGTATAATGTACATATAACGACGAGAGACAAATTATAAAAAGCAGCATCAAGACAAACCATGCACTTGTAAAACTGGATATAAATATTAATAACCAACCAAGAGGACCGGGATACTTTAAACTCAACAATTCTGTACTTTTGGACAACGAATATAAAATTAATATAAAGAACAGCATTTCCGAAATTTCAGAAGTCAATAAAGAGGCTAATGCTAATATTTTATGGGAATTAATTAAAGGAACAACAAGAAACGAGTCAATAAAATATTGTGCCAGGCGAAACAGAAAAATTAAATTAGAAGAGGTTAAGTTACAAGAAAAAATCGATGAAATGGTTAAAGCAAATGTACATACTCCAGAAGCAATAGATGAAATAAATAACCATAAAACACGATTAGAAGACATTTATAAAAAACGGGCACAGGGTTTTATTTTTCGATCAAAAGTAAATTGGGTGGAAGGAGGGGAAAAAAATACAAAATTATTTGCAGATCTGGAAAAACGAAAATTCGATAGAAAAATTATATCAGAATTAAATGTAAATGGACAAAAGATAACTGATAAACAGCACATTTTACAAGAACAGAAACGCTTTTAGCAAAATCTTTATAAGAAAAGAGAATGTATAGAATCAGACATAAATTTCTTTCCGGATGAATATAACAATACATTGAATGAAGAAGAAAAAATAAAATGTGAAGGAGTGTTATCTGAATCTGAATGCTTTAATGCATTAAAGGAGATGAATAATAATAAAAGTCCTGGTTCAGATGGAATAACTACTGAATTCTACAAATTGTTTTGGAACGACATCAAAACATACCTAGTTAAGTCTTTAAATTATTCACTCGAAATTGGTGAATTAACAACCCTACAAAAAGAAAGCACAATAAATTTAATTCCCAAAAAAGGTAAAGACAGTACCAATCTCGCAAATTGGACGCCAATAAGTTTACTGAACATTGATTAGAAAATTGCTACAAAGGCTATTGCTAATCGAATAAAGGATGTATTAAACAAGTTGATAGATTCCTCTCAAACGGGCTTTATTAAAGGCAGATATATTGGAGAAAACATAAGATTATTATTTGAAACTATTGACCATGTTAATGAAAAAGATATTCCAGGGTTGTTATGTTTTGCTGATTTTGAAAAAGCCTTTGATAGTGTTAGTCATGAATATATTATGAAAGTTTTAAGATTCTTAAATTTTGGTCCCAGTCTAATAAAATGGGTTGAAGTATTTTATCATAACATATCTAGTTGTGTAACAAACAACGGCTATCTTACAGATTTTTTCGGCTTAGGTAGGGGCGTAAGACAGGGCTGTCCTTTTTCACCATATTTGTTTATTATAGCAATAGAAATACTATCACATAGTGTCCAAAATAATAGCATGATAAAAGGAATAATAATAAATCAAGAAGAAATAAAAAACACAATGTTCGCAGACAACGCCACTTTTTGCTTAGATGGGTCAAAAGAATCGTTAGAAACCCTAATTTCTACCATTGATAATTTTGGAAATATTTCAGGTTTGCGATTAAACTATTCAAAATCGATACTTTTTGAGACAGGTTCTTTAAAAAACACTACACTCGCTTTCTGTGAAGACAAACATGTTTTATGGACTGCCGACGTAGGAAAAACACTAGGTATAAACTTTTGTAATGACAAAAATAGAATACATAATATAAACTTATTACCAAAAGTAAATTAATTTAAACAATGTTTAGACAGATGGAAACGTAGAGAACTGACAACTATGGGTAAAATTACTGTTCTCAAAAGCTTCGCATTTCCAAAACTAATATTTCCATTGACGGTTTCAGATACTCCTGGAGAGGATGTTTTAAAACAAATTACACACATGATGTTTGACTTTCTATGGGATTCCAAACCAGATAAAATCAGCAGAAAAGTCATTGTGCAAAATTATGAAAATGGCGGTCTGAAAATGATCGATCTAGTATGTTTCATAAATTCTTTAAAAGCAAGTTGTTAAATTAACGTCTTACAAATGATACAAACGATGGGCAATGGAAAATAGTGTATACTAATTATTTACATAAATTTGGTGGTACAAATATATTTGAAGGAAACTTCCACGAATTCGATGCAAAAATATTAATAAAAAATGTTTTTTTATCAAATATACTTGAAGCATGGGCCAAACTTAATTATTCAGAAAATCCAGAGAACATTTCGAAGCAAATCATGTGGAACAATTCTAAATTAAAAAGTAATGGCAATACTTTTTATTACAAAGATTGGAATGAACGGGGAATAAAATATATAGAACATATATACGATTATCGAACTAAAACCTTTTATGACTTTACAAATATAAAATAATTATATAATGTTAGTAATAATGATTTCCTAAACTATTTTAAACTTATATCCAGTATACCACAAGCTTGGCGTGCACGACTAAAGCATGAGACAATAAACATCCAAAATATTAAGTCACCCCTTTTAAGAAAAGTGCAATCTTCCAAACAATGTAATAGAATGTTATATACAATTTTCCTTAGTAAAATTAATAATGTTGTTTTCAGAGCTCAAACTAAATGGAATGCAGAGTTTTCAGAAACATCTATTAATTGGAAAATTGTAAATACACAGTATTTTAGATGCACTATATGTTCAAAACTTAGGAATTTCCAGTACAAATGCTTAATGAAAATTATTGCAACGAACGATTATTTATATAAATGCAGAATTGTAAATTCTAATTTATGCGATTTATGCAGTATGGCACCAGAAACAAACAAGCACTTATTTTGGGAATGCCAAAAAAGTCAGCAATTTTGGTCTCTGCTAAGCACGTTTTTACATGATAACGGTATAAATTTTACGTTGGATTGGCAATCAATAAGTTTAGGGCAGTATGAAACCGACAATATATTCTTGAACTTGTGTATTATACTAGGAAAGTACTTTATTTATGGATGTAAATTAAGAAATACTGAACCGACTTTCCCAGCCTTTAAGAAATATTTAAAAAAAACTAGCTTGAACATCAAATAGCAGTAAATAGAAACAAAGCCGAAATACACAATAGAAAATGGAACGGCTTACCGCTAGACTAACCATTTTTCTTCTAGCATTCTTTCCCTTAGACTATTTAATACAACACAAAAATAATGCAAACATATGATCTTGCTGCTCGTACTTATCGTAAACGTAAACTAAATTTAATACATACACAGTGCCGAATAAGGGCAGTATGTGAAAAAAAACTGTCAAAATGACAGTCATGCTCAACGACCACCATGAATAATAACATTCCCGGAATAACGGACGCGTACGGCATTGTGAAATCTAAAATGGACGACACTTAGCGGATAGTACTAAACACTAGTTCGTTGATAAAGGCATTGGGTTGACTTTAGAAGAGTGGGATCGTGGTTAATGAAGCATCGTTCAATATATTCCACCATAATAGTATAATGTACATATAACGACGAGAGACAAATTATATCAGGTGACCCAGAAATAAATGTACCACCCTGCACGGGACTACACATTTGACACGTTCATGATACATGTACAATACAACCGTGTTGCATTAAACAACTATTTGTCCTCTGTAATTATTGTTTGATTTGCAATAATCATACTTTATATGTCAATAAAATATGTTTTATCAGCCTGAGGTGCACCTTGGTTTTTTATGCCGATAAAATAATTTTCAAAACAAATTACCGCCTTTTTAACTTAGCCATTGTTCGTACAATAGTGTATGCACTTATACATAGGGAACATAGATTTGTACACTACTCCTCTGGAATCCTTCATTCAAGCAAACTGAAACTTTGCACATGATGTGCATAGTATTTGTTTGATACCGAAAACAATACAATAAACAAAAATTACCGCATTTTTTACCTTAATCTGAAAATCGTTCATAAAATGTTCATGTTTCTCAATGTTCAAACCTAAATAACATATTTTCTAACAAAGATTATTTTAATTTATTTAACTTGCATCGTCTTGTCGATAACACTATCGTTAATAGTCCGTGAGCCAGAAACCGAAACCCTCCCGACCCAATCCCCCGTACCCCACCCCCCTTATGGGATTTTTGCAGACATGTATTACCTAAAACTACATTCAATTTCGAGAGTTATGACGTATGTCTGCGCTCTGTAACCCGCTGAATGAACATATGGCACCATTTTAAGTAGGTCACCCTCGCAATTTTTTCCATCTTCAAAACTCACATTTTTTAATAAAAATAGACCAATTTATATCATTTTAATCAAATAAGGTGGAATTTTCGCACATTTCCCTAGATGTTGGAAACTATGGAATCATATAAGGTACAATTAAACAAAATCTGACCATCCAGAGGTCAAATTTTACGTGTTTTATTACTCCACCCACCCAATGTCAATAGTAAAATACACATGTAAATAACTTTATGAAAACGTGGTATTTTTTCATCATTGTATCAATGTCAATGTAAGCTAGAAGTGCCTATTAAACATATCCAATGCAAATGCGTCCATTATTTTAGTGTCTCACTCACCAATTTTACAATTGTAATTCCACTGGTATTTAATATTATGCAGTGTCACATGCTTATAACCGGTTTCTATGGACAGACAACTACTTATATATGTATTATTATTATTGTCTACACTTACTGCAGATAATATATGTCGTATGTTCGTCCGTCTGTATGCACTCTTCTTAAATATTAATTGACAGCATCGATTGTGAATAATGTACAAATATTCATACATTTCGAGGGACGAGATCATTATCGTCAACAGTAGTTAATCTACAATAATATTTATCCATTTGTGTGTCGATTTCATATACATTCTACAATATTAAGTAACAGTGTTAATACCTCACATTATGCATCAAATACGGCTGACTAAGGAACACAATCTGGAAAGCTAAAACCAATTTGTGATTTTTAACATAAATAATAAAGCTTTTTTGTATTATGACTGCTATCCGACATAAAAATGAAGCCATACATTGTCGCGTGACACGTGCATTCTTGTACATTCCGAATTTCCGTATAATTGTATATTTGTGATGTGTGGTACTGTGTTGTATGGTTGTGCGTACTATTGATTTCACATACCTGTGATTCCACATACCTGTGATTTCACACACCTGTGATTTTTACATACCTGTGATTTAGCATGTACATTTGCCATGTACAATGTGCGTGTAATAACGGGGCTTACGTTGTATTGGTGGAAATACGTTTATGCGTGTCCTTTTTGCGGATTTAAATACACGTCCATTTTAGGAGCAATGTTTTACTGATGTCACGCCATATTTGCCACAGACTATGCATGTGTGTGGTAGAGAACTCGTTGACTGCGTGTGCTGGTTTCGCTAGGGAAAAGACCCCTTTTAGTATTACGGATGTCCACTATCCGTGCCAGCCGAGTTTGTCCGCGTGTCAGTTGTTCACCAGATAAGGGACCTTCTGTAGGTGAAGCCAGTATATAGCGCAGACCATACCATGGTCTGCCCTGTTATGTATGCTACGGGTTAGTGTTTCAGCATAGCCTGGTACTGGCCAACACGGATATATCAGATCCCATACTGGTGATGCTTTGTGTCGTGATATTTCCGTAAATGACCACGATATTTGATTTCAGTATGTGCTACACTCTCATTTGAGTGTACAGCCCGTAGGACCGATATGGAGGGGTTTGGCGGGGCCAAAAAGCGACCTTCGCATGTCGAGACCAGTCGGGTAGATTTCGCATTATGAGATCTGGGTCTATAGTGTACAGATTTATGGTAGTGTGGGATATACCATGTTGGATGGTATTTATTCCTCGAGGGCTGTACACTAGTTTGGTTGAATTTATGGCGTGGGAACATATATTTATGCCAAATATAACCCACGGGTGAAATGGCAAAAGCCATGGTTTTGTAATATTTATGTGAGATGTCGAACGAGGGGTATGCATATTCATTATTCCGTGCATGGTTTCACTGGTGCGTATATAAGCGATGTCTCGCTATGTGTTGGTGGGACACATATTTTCTGGTAACAGAAGAATAGTACTGTATTCACCAGTGACACGGCGGATTTTGGTATGTACCTACAACATTTTATTTCAGCTGTGATTTGCCGTTGTTCGATTCCCGTTTTAGTCCGTTGTGCATCCTGTCTGTCTGTCTGTGCGTATTCGTCCAGTAATTGGAGACACATTTCATTTTTGTAGCCTCTTGAGATCGCTCCAGCGAGCCACATTGGACGTTTCGGTCCACTCGTTGAGGGCAGACCCCAGTCAGTGCAGAGTACCAGGTCGTCCTAGTGTCCGTACGTCTGTCTGGCGCAGTGTGTGTAGCAGCTCCGGGTACAGGCCTGTATAGAGCAGTGTGTGATAGCTACATCGCGTTCAGCAGACAGTCACAGCCATAGATTCAACTTCAACGAAATACTCTCCAACGCCTCGTCGGACATCTACTGGAGAGGGATTAAAACTGTGCACGGCGGAGTGTGAAGTGCTTCAACGTGGTTAAAAGGCTGTTGCCAACATATATGTACACTGTACATGATCAGAATTTCTAGGCGTGGAACTCTGGGAGCGACTGGACGGATAACTTGAATGCGTCCAGGCTCGGCGCTGATACGACAGTAGAGGGCAAAGCATTCCAGAATGGAACAGTTCGTGGGAAAAAGGAATGTAGGTAGACGTTCACAGGGCAGTGAGGTTGCAGAAACTTGTGATTGTTACTGGACGATATAATACACAGTCGTCAGCGAAAAGACGGACTGTTGAGGAAATACTGTTGGCTATGTCATTGATGTACAATAGAAACAAACAGGGTCCGAGGACTGTCCCCTGCGGCACCCCAGACGTGACTTGTGAAGAAGCGGAAGTCGCATCCTGAACCACGACTTTCTGTCTCCGACCTGATAAGAACGAGTCAATCCATTGTCTAGTGTTATTACGTATTCCGTAAAAATCGAGTTTGGAAGATAGACGTTGATGCGAGACTTTATCAAAAGCCTTAGAGAAGTCTAAAATAGCCATGTCGACCTGATTACCTGAAATCCATGTTGGTTATCATGCAGTATATTCTGAGAGTCCAAGTGTGACATTACTTGCGAGACAACGATATGTTCAAGCATTTTAGATGCGACGGCAGTCAAGGAAACAGGACGATAATTAGCCGGTTTTGAACGGTCACCTTTTTTGAAAATAGGCACAACGTTGGCTGTTCTCCAGTCCATTGGAACGACACCGGTGTTCAATGAAAGTTGAAATATATGTTGTAGTATGGATGCAACGACATCACAGTTCCTCTTGAATATAATGATTGGTATCTTATCTGGACCAGTTGCTTTCTACTCGTTGAAACGGTTGATACTGTTAATGACGCCTTTAAGTGTGACGATAATAGTCGACATAGACTTAAATGGAGAAGATCCCATGTTGGGGATGTTTGATAAGTTTTCTTTTGTAAAAACAGAAGTAAATTGATCATTCAACATGTCAGCTTTTGTTTGGGCTGTGTCAGCTATATTGCCGTTGGATTTCAGTGTGCTCATTCCTGCGGAGTCTTGTTTCCTGCTCTTAATATATTTCCAAAAGTTCTTGGAATTCTGGTCCTTATCAGGATCCAACATATCATTCAAGTACATGTGGTATGATTTCCGTAGTTTATATTTGATTTCTTTCTTTATATTATGGTAAGTATCATTTAAGGTTGTAGAGTCAGTACATACTATTCTACGTAGTTTAGTATACAGTTTATTACGTTTATTTATGAGTTTTCTGATTTCATTCGTCATCCAAGGAAGATCAGCTTTCGAACGAAGACATTTCGTCGGAATGTGTTTATTCATAGCAGAGATAATGGTGGACTTAAAATCCTCCCAGGTTGATTCAACATCTGGAGAGCGATTGGGAGATAGTAACTTATCACGAAAGGAGTACAAGTCCGACTTGATATGGTCCCAGTTAGCTTTTTTTTTTTTATAGTTAAACACAGTCCGTCTTACACGTTTACGTGGGGCAGATGACAAAGAAGTGCTTACAAATAACATATCGTGATCACTCATACCAATCGGAGGACATGTGTAATGTTTTTTGAATGGTGTTCGGATGAGAAGTAAACAATAAACCGAGGATTCTGCCTTGGCGCGTGGGAGTAGAGTTTATCTGCTCGAGGAGGTGATTGCGAGCTATGGAGCAAAGACTGTCACAATGCGCTTTATCTTTCGCACCGACTGGTGTTGATACGCTTCCCTAGTCAATATCACCAAGATTAAAATCGCCACCAAGTGTAATGATACAGTTTTTGTATTTAGTATTGTTTGTGATTTTAGAAAGCGAGTTGTTCAGCTGGTCAAGTGCATCGAGTGATGATTTCGGTTCGCGATAATATGCTCCGACTAGTACTTCTTTCTTCTTGTCCGTAGTGACCTTAACCCATGTCAGTTCGCAGTCAAAATTAAGATCTAAGCATTCCTCACAGTCATATGTGGGTTTCACCAAGATAATTACACCGCCACCTCCTTTCTTAACAGGAACATTCCTATCTTTTCTGAAAACTTTATAGGTATGTTCATTAGGTAGTTGTGAGGGAATAGTTCCGCATCATTAAAAGAAGGTTCCAAGTGCGTTTCATTTCCAAGTATGACATCAGGTTCCAGGCTTGATATAATATGGTAAAGTTCCATTTTCTTATTACGTATGCTTTGAAAGTTAACAATTAATATGTTAAAGTTAGATGCATTCACAGCGGGTGCGCTGATGCTATTCACTGATTGTTCAGTCGTACGAGAAGATACGTTATTCGGTCCATCAAACGATAATGAAGAAGACATGTCCGGATCAGTTACTATACTGTCACCGTGGGAAGATACCTTTGAAATGTCCATCCTGCTATCAACTAGTTGTGGCGGGCTTGGCCTAAGAGGCGTAGATATATTCGGGACATTACAAGGCGACTGATCAAGTGTATTAAACTGGTTAATGCTTTCAAACGATGAAAGTTCAAGGCAGTGTGTAGTAGAGACGTTTGGGATTCCACATTTCAGACAGATCCATGTAAGGCTCGTTTAAGGCTATATAAACTGGCAGAAATGTTGGTGCACTTGGTGTGAAACCATATGTCACATCCATCACATTGTAGGGCTTTTGCGTTCCAAGCTACATTTTTGTCACACACGCCGCACGGAAATCTAGTGGGTCCCGGTAGGACCTCCACATCGCCACATTGCATAATCAGGATGTACATCAACAACACAGAAGAGTGTTTGCAGTTTATTTTCATTTTTTGGCTGGTTCTGCTGCTCACTGCTAAGCTAGTCTGGAAATTCATCAATGCATTAGTGAAGTGAAACGCCATACACACATATCATATCATTATACTACCACCGAGTTGAATGTCACCTAAGTGAAGTTTTTCCCGGCGTCTTAGCCAACGTGATAATCGCCATTTGTATTATATCGGAACTTTACATCCGGTCTACCACTTCCGGTATTACAACCCATTGATTCACCATGGATACTTTACATCCGGTCCACCACATCCGGGTTGCTACAGTCGAGTGATGCCATAGGAACTTTACATCTGGTCCACCATTTCCGGAAATAATATACCTTTGGAACTTTACTTCCGGTACCAGCTTCCGGAACATTATCGTTATTGACTATCATGTTATGTAACCACATCCGGCTTTGACTTTGACATTCATACTTTGGAAATATATTGCATAGGCAATACACATGTATACTTTGATAGTGTATGGTAATACTCCTATCATGGCATAGCCCGTGAGCCAGATACCGAAACCCTCCCCCCCTGTGGGATTTTTGCAGACATATTTTTCCTAAAACTACATTCAATTACGAGTGTTATGCCGTATGTCTGCGCTCTGTAACCCGCTGGATGAACATATGGCGCAATTTTGAAGTAGGTCACCCTCGGACTTTTTCCCATCTTCATAAATCACATTTTTAACTAAAAATTGACCAAATTATATCATTTTAATTACATAAAGTAGTATTTTTGCACTTTTTCAGAGATGTTGGACAATATGGAATCTAATAAGGTACACTTAAACAAAATCTGATAATTCAGAAGTCAAATTTTACGTGTTTGATTACCCCACCCACCCAATTTCAATGGTAAAATATACATGTTAATAACTTTATGCAAACGTGGTATTTTTTCATATTATCAATGTTAATGTAAGCTAGGAGTGTCTATTAAACATATCCAATGCAAATACGCCCAATTTTTTTGTGTCTACTGCAAAATATACAAAGTGAAAAACAACACATTTTTACCATTCCCCACCCACTAATTTTACAATGGTTATTTCACCGGTATTCAATATTATGCAACGTCAGATCCTTAAAACCGGTTGCTATGGACAGACAACTAGTTACATATTTATTAGTATTGTCTATGCAGACTGCAGATACTATTTGTCGAATGTTCGTCCGTCTGTACGCACGCTTCTTAGCTTCTTAAATATTAATTGACTGCATCGATTGGGAATAATGTACACATATTAATATAGTTCGAGGCATGTGATCATTATCGTCAACAGGAGTTAATATACGATAATAGTTATCCATTTGTACATAGATTTCTTCTCCTTTTTTTACAATATTCAGTAATGGTGTTAATATCGTGCATCAAATATGCCTGACGGAGGAAGAAAATCCTGAAAGCTAAAAACATTTTTTTAAGATAAAATAATAAAACCATGTTTTGTTTTCACTTCGCTATCCGACATAAGATGAAACCATACATATAATGGATGAAGTTGGATCAATTTGTTAATTATGCAATTTCAAAATGGCCGCCACATTGATAATTTATATATATGTATACAGCAATATATCGCTCGATATGATTGTGGAGATGGACATAATGGTCTATATCATTTGTAACTTCCTTATTATTATATTGAGGTGGCGGAGCAGCCTTATAATCTGGTGGAACATCCTTATGTCGTGCTGATACATCCTTATACATGTAGTGTGATGCAACTGCCTTATATTGTGATGGAACATCATTATAGTGTGGTGGAACCACATTATGTTGTGGTGAAACTGCCGTATAATGTGATGAAAATGCATTATAGTGTGACGAAACTGCCTTATATTGTGGTGGAACTGCCTTATTTTGTGAGGAAACATATGTATAATGTGATCATTATATCGTGGTGGAACATCCTTTGAGAGTGGTGGAACATTCTTATATTGTAATGGAACTGCCGTATACTGCGTGATAACTGCCTTATAGTGTGGCTGAACATCCCTATATTATGGTGAAACTGCCTTATAATGTGGTAGAACGGTCTTATATTGTAATTAATTTGCCTTATATTGTGACTAAACATCATTATACTGTGGTGGAACGTCCTTATAGTGTGGTGGAACATCATTATATGGTGGTGAAGCCGCCTTATAATGTGGTGGCACTGCCATATAGTGTGACGACACTGTCTTATATTGTGGTGGAACTGCCTTATATTGTGACAAAATATCTTTATATGGTGGTGATGTATCCTTATATCGTGATGCAACATCATTATATAGTGGAACTGTCTTATATTGTAATTAATTTGCCTTATAGTGTGGTGGAAGTGCCTTATATTGTTATGAAACACCATTATAATGTGGTGAAACATCCTTATAGTGTGGTGGAACATCATTATCTTGTGGTGAAACCGCCTTATAATGTGGTGGCACTGCTGTATATTGTGACGAAAATGTATTATAGTGTGGTGAAACTGTCTTATAGTGTGAGGAAACATAATATTCTGTGGTGGAGCATCCTTATATTGTGATGGAACAGCCTTATATTGTGACGGAACATCCTTATAGTGTGACGGAACATCCTTATATTGCGATGGAACTGTATTATAATGTGTTGGAACTGCATTATAGTGTGGTGGTACATCCTTATATTGTGGTGAACTGTCTTACAGTGCAAGTAATGTTCCTGATATTGTGATGGAACATCTTTATAATGTGGTGAAACTGCCTTATAATGTGTTTTATCTGCCTTATATTGTGATGAAACTGCTTTATATTGTGGTGGCACTGCCTTATAGTTTGAATAAACAT
The DNA here is from genome assembly GCA_029237695.1 of Conchocele bisecta. Taxonomy (NCBI): domain Eukaryota; kingdom Metazoa; phylum Mollusca; class Bivalvia; order Lucinida; family Thyasiridae; genus Conchocele; species Conchocele bisecta. The sequence continues at coordinate 140,628 of JAQRGA010000082.1, read as the reverse complement.
ATTTATATCGTGGTAGAACTGCAATATAGTGTGATTAAAGAGTATTATGTTGTGATGGAGCATCCGTATATTGTGGTGGAACACCCTCATATCGTGATGGAACAAGCTTATGTTGTGATGGAAAAGGCTTGTAGTGTGATGTAACATCCGTATAGTGTAATGGAACATCCTTATATTGTACCGGAACTGTCTTATAATGTGGTGGAACATCACTACACTGTGGTGGAACGTTACATTGTGGCAGAACATCTTTATATCTGATTGATATAAAAGTGTGATGCTCCATGCAAGTCTTAATTTAGTTAGATCAAACATGACGCAAGAGACCCTAACATTTTATCACATGTTTGTACTGCTACACGTCGATACTCTATGGAGATACATCTATCTTAACTTAACCATCATGATATCAATATAGCCCTCTCTTCAAATAGTAGTAGCTGCATCATTTATTTGGCCAGTGTGAATTATTTTATTGCATACATCCAAATAATGTAGCACGAGTGTAACATCAAATTAAATGAAGTACAATATATGCCTCCTCACTTCATATACTGTACATTTAATTTAATATAACAATGGTGTTACTATTTATACACATAGCTGTGGTTTTGTTAACTAATCAATGTTGAATGATACAAATGCTAATAATCAACATAATTAACTGATAATAGACAGATGTCCCGGATTACGTAATACCTTGATTTGATTTGCAACCATGAATCATCAATCTGTTCACTTACAAGTAACAGGGTCGTACTATTACCATATATTTCAGAGTATTAATAAGATTAAAAATGGTTCTGTAAGTATTAATTAGACAACTGGTGCAGACAGTGAAAATTCCTACTACTATGCGAACCTAATTTGATTTGCAATTGTCACTACACATGCCTGATGATCATATACATGATTCACATGTATACTGTATTTAAATGTTATTAATACTACCTAATGGTGACTATTGTGATTGTCACTGATTGTGTCAATCAATCAACCAATATAATAGATTATTTCAATCATCACAACCAGTCAGCAAATGTTTTAAACATGTTTTTGTGCATTTTTATACAATTTGAATTGCTGAGAAAAACATGATTTTTTATTGTGATTTATGAAAATAAACATATTAGGCGGCCATTTTGAATGTATAACAACATTATTGTATCATGGAACATGACTGTGAATGCTAAGCAAACTATATTTAGGTCAATTTGTATTATAATATATGACCATTGCGTGTTTTATAGCATCTTCGAAATTCCAGACAGTAGTAAATATGTAGTTTATGGCGGCCATTTTGAAATATTTTGAGAGTTATGATATTTAAAGGGATTACATGTTCCTTTCACAGGTATATATAAGTAATGCAATGAAAAATAAGTGCATTTTAACATCATTACAGTTTTGTAATAGTTCTCAATAATAGTTATATTGAAAATAATGTTGAAAAATGCCAATTTTGGCGGCCATTTTGGAAATTATTGGTATAGTATGATGTAATGATGTATAATGTCCATTGTATACCATTCAGTAACCAATTTGGCAAAACATCGTAGCTATTTACAGGGTTTGTACTTGCCTAAATATCAATTAACAGTCATAATATAAACGGCTCAAAATGGCATGGCGGCCATCTTGGAAAATGGCCGCCATTTGTTCATCCAGCGGCTTTTTGAGCGCAGACATTCAGGATTAATAGACAATAGGCTACTGAATCTGAAAATCATAGTCACCAAAAATCCCACAGGGGGGGAGGGGGGGTTATTGGTGGCTCAATGTTCGTTCTGCCATGTTATACTTGTATGTTATTTCACTTTGATTAGCGATCATCAAAGTACTTGTGCATTCATACTATTGTCCACTACGGGACCATTGAGATACCACATACTGAGTTTATTCGTCTATAGTTTTTAAGTTGCGTTAAAGTATAACAGTCGATTGGCTTACAACCTTGTAGTAATTGAATAGTATCATGCACAGTACAGTGATGTTCGCATATCAATGTATCATGTATTCCTGTGTGTTCCCCATGTAATATAGTGTACATTATAAGTGATTAAGTGACTACGTGTACTTATCTACTCTAGCCTATCCCTTACACTTCAACTGCATTGTTACCACTTTTCGTTCGTCAGATCAAGCTATATTGGCCATAACGTCATAACAATTGAAGTATACTTGGTTCTTATGATAATAGGGGAGACAATTTGTCTCGATCATTCCTGACCTTGGTAATGACCTTGACATACATATATCGGATGAACCTGGATCAATTTGTTACTTACGCAATTGCAAAATTGCCGCCACATTGATAATGTATATATATGTATACAGCAATAGAGTGGCTTGATATGATATGATAACCGTGCTTGTCACTATTTGTATCAATCAAACAACCAATATATTTGTATTTTTTAATCATTCCAACCAGTCAGCAAATGTTTTAAACACATGTTTGCATTTAAATGCGATTTGAATTGCTGAGAAAAACATGAATGTTTCTTATTGTGATTTATGAAAATAAAAATATTAGCCGGCCATTTTGAAGGTATAATAACATTATTGTATCCTAGAACATGACTCATGAGTTATGAGATTGGCCGGGATGAAAAGTTCCTTTGATGGATATATATAAGTAATGCAAGTTAAAATAAATACTTCCTCATTGCGGGTGCGCCTAGCCGGTCTGGATCTATATCGCTCACAAATATGAAACTTTAAAGTTTGTGCCAGTGTATATCCTGAACTCGCTGTTTATCTGAACCATTTGGAAACAGACATAATGCTGATCAGTGTATTCCCCGGTCTTTCTGCATATCCGCAATATTTCATTAGCTGAATGGAAGTCAGTGTTTTCGTGATGAGTCAGTGTGTCAACAATATTTCCTGGCTGAATGGTACACGGTGTAGTCCCTCATCAGTATAGGCGTCAACATTGCTACCATTGCTATGACCGGTGCCATCACCGGACAGATTGTACACCAACACGGTTGTAAATCGCGCAACGAGGATAATGACTGCTATCTGCTTTTGATAACAGGTTTTAAAAATAGTCTGTGGTCTGGACGGAACATGGCTGTTGGAGTTATGTCCCATGCTCGGATTAATAGTTAATATGCCCACGGAACACTGTCAGCAATTTCGCATATTCTTGCAACAAAATAAAGGTAACAGGTTCAACCGTGAGTCTGTGGTCTGGACGGAACATGGCTGTTGGAGTTATGTCCCATGCTGAGATTAATAGTTGATCTGCCCACGGAACACTCTCAACAATTTCACATATTCGTGCAACAAAATTAAGCGCCGGTCTTTTTCTCACAACTTTGTATGTATAGGTAGATACACATTAACTAGTTAATTGATAAATATTACAATTCATGGAATATTTAACCAGAAAGACACACGTTCCTTCATCAATTATTTGTTCCAATACTATTTAGCATTTAGTTTTGTTTTGGGATTTAAATGGCAGTTTGTCAGTCTAATACATACGCATTTTCTGTAAAGTTGGTGTTGCTTAAGGGACATGCAAATGATAAAGATAATATATATACGTGTATTATCAAATTTACCTGTACTGATTGTGATGGTTTAGTTTATCTGTTGGATGATGTTTACTATGGAAGTAAATTATGGACTACAATTATAATTCGTGTTGTTTTATGGCACATAAAGAAACAATAAAAAAAACAGTTTGTCGAATAACAAGAACGCTGACAACGCCATGTATCCCATCGTGGTGATTTGATCATAAACATAGACATTTTAAAAAGTCTAAGCCAATCGCTCATGCAGTAACATGTAATAGGGTAATGGGGAAAGTCGCACACATCTAATGAATGTGAAATCAAAGTTACTTCACATTGACATTACATTAGCTGATGTAAACCTCCACGCCCCCGGTAGCTCCGGAGTCGCCGGAGTCGCCGGAGTAAAGCTTCAAACAATAACTGCCTCAAAGGGAGGCGATTGGCTGCTAGTTAGCTAAACAAGTAGCCTCTGTGGAGCCCACCACCTAGCACAATCGCACCCTCCCTCCCACTCAATCGCTTTGTACATGTTATCAATAAGCCACACCACCCTATTCTTACACCCGCCAACCCCACATCACATAATGTATACAAACCCTGTAAATCAGTCGGCCGCACGACCCCACCCACCATGCCCCATATTGTGTTTAACTGACATCCTATTAGAGTTCATTGTGTGTTAAGTAAATGCGTATTTTTTCTGTGGAGTATTGCATTTACTCGTACAACAATGATGGAGAAAAGTGACAATTATATCTGATTTAAGTCAACGTTGGCTTTAAAGTAAATCAGAATTAAATATACGTAAAGGTCAAATTCGTCGTAATATTATTTTACCTGATAGCTGGATTTTACTTATAATTAAATATTTAGTAAATGCACATTTATTCTGTGTAGTATTGCATTTACTCGTACATACAATGATGGAGAAGAGTGACAATTATATCTGAATTAAGTCAACGTTGACTTTAAAGTAAATCAGAATTAAATCGACGTAAAGGTCAAATTCGTCGTAATACTAATTTACCTGATAGCTGGATTTTACTTATAATTAAATATTAAGTAAATGCGCATTTATTATGTGAAGTATTGCATTTACTCGTAAACTAATGATGGAGAAGAGTGACAATCACGTATTCGCAATAATATATGTACTTTGTTTTCAATTAAATGTGAAGGTAAACTTGCATCTTCGTCTTTAAGCAGAGTTGAAGTTTACGGAAATTTGATTAAACGCATGTTTTCATGCAGTGACGGTTCTGAAAGCCAAATATCATGGTGTTGTTAATGGTGCCGTTTGTAAATATATGTCGCCATGTGTAGTCTTGCACTCAGTGATCAGGTCATTGAGGATGTTGGTACCAAGCAACACTGGAGTCTTCTTGTGTATCCTGTGTCTGGGGTCACCAAAAACATGCATTGAGTGGGCTTGGTCTTTGACAACCCATCTATGGCGGTAATCTCCATTTCCACATAGCCAAGATATGGTAGGCTTTGGCCATCGGCACACTCAATATGTAGTATATGGTCGAGAGACTGTATGTCTAAATTGGGTATGTTGTTGTCATAGAAACCTTTAGATAAAATGCTGATACAACTTCCTGTGTCTAGTAGGGCTCTGGTGTTGATGTTATTAACACATATATTAGCCTCATTAACTTCACCTACTAGTTTCGGACCTTTATTGTCATTAGACAGAGTGCTCGAATCTGGTCCGGCCATTCGAGCACTTAGGCGTTTGTGTAGTCTCGAGCTATGTGTCCCTTGTTCTGACAGTTGTAGCAGGTTGGCTGCATCATCCTACTGCCAGTCGGACGTGAAGGTCTATATGTTCCTATGCCTCTGTTGTAGCCACCTCCTGTCTCACAACTATTTCCCCGTCCTCTATCATACCCTCAGTATCTCGCGCATCTTCCTCCTCGGCCTCTATTGTAATATCCGCCATCAAACCGGTTGTTCCTGGTTTCCCCCTTTTCTTGCTCCAATCTGTCAATTCGACTATTTAATTTCTCTAATTTTCACTTCCAATAGTTCTGACTTTTCCTTCCTGTCTACGTTCACGGCTGCGCTACATATCTGGCTATTTTGAAGCGGTCGTAGTCGTCTATCAAGTCACACTTGTTGAAAGCCAACTGTTTTATAGATGGTAAGAGGCCCTGATAAAATACCTTCTTCAGAATTTTGTCATGATCAGTTTTAATTCCTCCTAAAGCGACTGCTCGCGCCGAAATTTCTTCCAATCTGGAAGCATAGTGAACAACTGTCTCTGTCGGTTCTTGTTGACATGCATACAATGTCCTAAGTACAATTTCCTCAGACTCGATACTCCCAAACGTACTCTCTAATTTGTCTATGACATTATGTATACTAACTACGGTCCCCAATCGCCGTAGAATGTCACTAGAATTGCCTTTGACAGCTCGTCTAACTCCGAGTAAGATCTGTTCGTCAGAGAAGATTCCTTCCACAAATAATGATTCGATTTCGAATTTAAAGGTGGGCCAGCTTACTTCTCCCTTAGACTCTTCCCCGTAAAAGGTAGAAATTCGATGGTAATGATGTCCGGTAGATTTCGGAATGGCTCCACTCATAGGCGACATCTTCGCTGACATGTCGAGTCTCCATGGGCTAACTCGGCCCCATAATGTTTTATAAATGATACCAAGTCCGCTGGTGACTCTATCTTTGTATCTGGTTTCACCGTCAAGGCATGAAATGCTTCTAGAATCTTGAGGTCATCCTCTGACACTGCCATATTGATCGTCTATATAGTAGTATCACAGTGATTAATATCCAAGTATGTTTCACTTCACAAACCACTATCTTGAATTACACCACACTTGTTTATTTACCAATGTTCACTAATACATATTCAGTATTGTAGGCAGTTAACGTGTCACTGTTCACGATAATATTGTATTGCTCACTAATTGGTATGTGTCACTATTCACTTATATGTGTCTCACTATTCATCAATGTGTATCACTAAGATGTGTCACTGCTCTCTATTATGAGTCACTGCTCTCTATTATGAGTCACAATTCCCTAGTACGAGTCACTGTTCTCTAGTACGAGTCACTGTTCTCTATTATGAGTCACTGTTCTCTATTATGAGTCACTGTTCTCTAGTATTCTCTATTATGAGTCACTGTTCGCTATTATGAGTCACTTCTCACTAATACATGTATGTTGCTTAAGTCATCAACACTGTCCAGTGTATGCATAATTCACCGTGCTCCAGTGTATGCACTAAATCGTCAGCACTATCACGTGTATGTACATTACAGTCTCAGATCCCGTGTATCACAATCAAATATTCAGCGAACATATCACAGTACAAATGTAGATCCTATATATGTCACAATCAAATTTGTCCTAATATATAGGCATGGTACAGCACTAAACACAAAGTCATCTAATATTCCGCACACATATGGTATTCCAAGAATCAGCTGTAAACAATGTAGATCCCTCGCAAGAGATGTTCATGCAGTATCACACGATATATAGATTATGAATCAAATTGTCAACTATATGTTAAGTCAATTATCAAATAATTAAATTATCAAATAATTAAATTCAATTTCACATTTATGAAATAAATTTCAAAATATTATATTTCAGCACAAACGTAAGTCAATTATCAAACAATTAAATTCAATTTCAAATTTATGAAATAAATTTGAAAATAAATATTTCAGCACAAGAGTAACTCAATTATCAAATAATTAAATTCAATTTCAAATAAATAATCTATGTCAAATATGGAATAATAATTTAAAAAAAAAAATTCAAATCCCAATTCTCATGGATTCGTGCCTTCTCATTGATTCGTGCCCCAAGAAAACAAGTGAATAAGCATATTCTAAGAATAGTGTTAATTGAAAATTATTTTAAAAAGGTATTTTAAGTTGTATCCCACTGTTTTCTAAGTTACAGTTACATACAATTGTGATTTACCACCTATTTTGTGATTTTTCTACATATTCCCTTAGTCTGAAGAGGGTCTGTTCGCAAATGATGCATAAAATGTGATAAATGTTGATTTCTAGGTGATTCTGGACTTCCCCATATTTAAATTTGATTCAGCTAGGCAGCAACACTTCTTTATTGTATGAGTGGTCAAGGAATGTCACTCAAATGTGAAAAAAGGTTGTAGGGCACGAACCTGATGAGAAGTTCCAAGATCAATTAGGTGACTTGGGTGGGTTATTTCTAGGGACTCTAAGACTTGCATAAACAATAATTTTGGTGAATTCCTTATGTGCCCTCATAGTCAAGTGTTTGAACTTTATGTTGATGTATACATTTTCAGGAATTAATCAGAATATAGCACACAATATGAATTTATGTGCTTAGGGGCACGGATCCATGAGACTAGGGACTATATATGTCAAATAATTAAACTAATCTAATTCGAAAGTGCAAAAGGCCTAATCGCGAAATTCACAAAACAATCTAAAGATTGATCAACCTATTGTGACGGGTCCTAATATGTTGGTGAAATACGGTAATTTGCAAAATGTAATAAACAATCAACTGTCAATGGCAAATTGTATTAAATATGATTACCCGAAACACTCAATTTCAGTGTACCTACTTAGTACCAGAATAATTTTCAAAGAATGTAGTAAGCCTGATAATACAAATTACCCAAAACAACAATGAATACAAGTGTAAATATTGTAATCTAGATATAAATTAATGGAGAAAAAATCAATTTCATAGAAAATCTGAGAAGGGTAACAGTTCGAACGGAAAAAAATCAAGGTCAAATGCAAATGGAGTGAAGGTCAAATACAAGCAAGGTCAAATAAAGTCAAGATCAAGTACAACCATAGTCGGGGTCAATACCAGATCAAGTCCAGACATGGCAAAAGTCAAGTCTAAGCAAGGTCATGGTCGACTATACCCAGTAACATCAACTGCCCAATAAGGTGAAGGTCAACTACATGGAAAAAAATATTCCAGAGATCCTGAAGAAAAAAATACTACTATCAGTGGATAGACAAGATAAATATGCATTCAAGTCAACAAAATGATGCAGTATAATGAATGTTTTATCTCATGAAACGATAATATGCACACAAAAAAAATCAACAGACGACAAAATTATATAAAAATAATTCGACTAAATTCTGAGCCTATAAACGCGAGACGTTTCAATCTACACTGGTTGTGAGAGCTATTCCCAAAATTGCAGTTTTAGTGTGAAAATTTGGATTCAGTAGTCAGGTTAGCAATGATTACCATGGTTACGGGTAATTAAAGTGGTTACAGAAAGGTCCGAGCATGCATAGAAGGTCAGTACCACAGACATCTTGTTAATGTGCAACATTAGAAGTGAGAATCTTTCAGACTGCTAACAATGTCGCTCATGTAAGATATGCATTTCGAAAGAAGTACAGTTCTAATTGTCAGAATATTTACCTCATGGTAAATGAGTGATGTACATTTTTGAGAACCGTAAGTATTTAACAATACAACAATTTACGGTTTCCTTACTCAACACCCAGATGATTGGCTTGTATGTTACCACCCATGTAAACAATCTGTGTAGACTGTATCATACTGTCTCTAGTCACGTGACCAATGTTCCACTAGGCATCACACGATACACCAATAAATCGGCAGGTTACTCGTCCATTCGTGGATAAATTATCAGCTCAGTGTCCAGCACTACACGATTTAGCCACACGCCACTCGCGGAAAAATAATAATCTCGGTGTCCAGCACTACACGATTTTGCCACACGCCACTCGCGGATAAATAATAATCTCGGTGTCCAGAACTACACGATTTCGCCACACGCAATTCGCGAATATATCATCTGCTGTGTACAGATTGCACGGAGTGTCCGCCAGTTCAAATCACACGCACAAATTGTTCAGGTGTTGTACACATAGTTAAATAAAATTCAATATCTCACAAGGGGCTCCATTGTAACTTTTCGGCCTCTTCCCACTTGTGAAAGAAAAGAAGAAAACCTTGGGAAAGTTGCAAGTTCGATCGTTTATCTCACATAAATTTAAACTATGTCGTGCCATGTGTAAAAACAGTAATACACGTAGGTGTCCGATGGAGGCTCCTATGAACGGTCATTACTCTGTAATACAAAAGTACAGAACAAATCCTAAGTATTACGTATTAAAAATAGCCTATAGGACACACCGGCACACACACAAATAGTCAATACAATACAGTTGCAAATATAACAATGCAATATATATTACAGGTAGGAGTGTGAATTGACGGACCACGAGCAAACAGTATTAACCCGCTAAATATACATTTGATTGTCAATTGCAAGTGGAAAAGGTGTCGGTGCTTATTCTGACCAGGTCCGCCAAATTACACCTTTAATAGATTAAAACATGGACTGGTCTATTTGCAATGTAAACACGGGGTACTTTAAGAATTACAGGTCTGAACTGGGTGACGGTATAACCAATTAATTAACGGAATGAATTGGTGGTTAACAGTACATAGACACAGATTAGATAACCAAATGGAATGATGCCTTACAGTCCATGTACACAGATTATATGGCGTACTAATTATTTAGTGTGGACCGGCTTATATATCTGATGGGTAATTAACAATGAATGGAATGACTGTATATTCAAATGAAATATTAGCAGTACTATGAATATTATCAATACATGTAAATACCTACCAAATAGTAAATCTGGGTGATCCATCCATCCATCCGCAATCGTCTCTCTTAGTGAGGTTAGGGGTTACTGTAATGAATTAGAACTGTTGAGTGCCATGCAACAATCGATAGTGATTTCGCGATATGTGCAAGTAATCAAATAGACCGCCATTTTGGGAAAACTGCCTTTGTAAACACACATTTCAATGCATTTTAAAATCCATTAAAAATTGCAACGCGACTCACAGCCAATGTAAATTGAACCAATAGAAATGCTAACAAGAATTGTCAGAAGACAATGAAGCTCGCCTGTTGGCAGCCTTCATTCAAACTTGGCACAGTTGTATAAAAAACATGAATATTATATAACTTCACCTTGGGATAAGGGGTGTGCGGGGGACCTTGACATTGAGGTCAGTGATGGAAGGTGGGTCGTGGATTTGCTATAGCATGATATAGCATATTAAAACGAATGCATGTATGAAATATCAATGCGCTCCCTGAAAAGAGAAGGAAAACAAATTTTAACCCAGCGTTAAGTTTATGAACACACTAGGTTGGTGATTTTCTACAGCATGATAGCTATTCACATGAGGAATGCATGTATAAATGTGCTAACTTTGGAGAAAGGGGTGGGGGTGGGTCATGGATTTGCTGTAGCACAATAGAGTATCATTAGATGAATGCATGTATGAAATATGAAGGTGTTCCCTGTAAAGAAACAGAAGTTATAACAAGAAACGAGGCAAAGCCACGAAGGCCAGGTTTTTTCCAAGCATAGACACTTGGATAACATAATTATACCCACTTTTTGTGGACTAGATGGCCGTGGCCTGCATGTCGCGCCTTGGGGCGAGGCATGGACACTAAAAAAATAGATATAGTAGATGGAAAAACTTTAACCAAAAAACTTTAACCGGACACACGGACGAACGGACGGATGTATGCCAAAATTCCGACGATATCGCGCTTTCCGCAAGCAGGTGTGACAATGATGATAAACACCCATGTGAAGTATCAAGGTATTGGGTGAAGCAGTTGCAGAGATATAGTACACGAAAAAACTTTAACAAAAAAATTCAAAGTAATTTGACCTTGACATTGGGCAAAGGGGCCGCACGGTTGGGGGTTAGAATGAAAATATGGATGATGATAAACACCCATGTGAAGTTTCAAGGTAATGGGCGAAGCAGTTGCAGAGATATAGTATAACTAAAAAGTTTTAACCAAAAAACTTTAACCAGACGTACGTTAAAAAGTTAACGTTGAAAATGGCTAAGTCAATTACGTAGAAATAATAGGTAAATGGCTAAGTCGACTGCGCGGAAAAAATGGGTGAAGTTAAAAAAAAAAGTAACATGTTGGATAGTGATATGTGGTGGGTACCCCTTGATTATGAAGCTGTGAAAGTTTGGTGGTCCTAGGTGGTACAGTACCAAAGAAATGGACTTAAACACGAAAACTTAACATTGTAAACGCGAAAACTTAACATTGAAAATGGCTAAGTCGACTACGCGGAAAAAATGGGTTAAGTTAAAAAAAAAGTAACATGTTGGATAGTGATATGTGGTGGGCACCCCTTGATTATGAAGCTGTGAAAGTTTGGTGGTCCTAGGTGGTACATTAACAAAGAAATGGACTCAAACACGAAAACTTAACATTGATTGTGGACGCCGCCCGCCACCCGCCGCCCGCCCGCCCGCCCGCCCGGCTTTCGCCAATCCAATAGCCTGGATTTTTTTTCAAAAAACCTGGCTAAAAATATATTTACTCCAACGTTAAGTTTATGATGTTGATCTTGGGGAAAGGGGTTGTGGTGGGTCATGGATTTTCTGTAGCACAATAGAGGATCATTAGCTGAATGCATGCATGAAATATCAAAGTAAAGTGTAAAGACACAGAAGTTACACAACATTTACCCCAATGTAATGTTTATGAACATGCTAAGTTTGTGACATTGACCTTGGGGTAAGGGTTGGGTGGTGGGTTGTGGATTTGGTACAGCATGAAAGCGGGTCATCTGAGGAATGTATGTATGAAATATCAAGGCGTTCCATCAAAGGAAACGGATGTTATCAGGCATTTACCCCAACGTTAAGTTTATAAATGTGCCAAGTTTGTGACCTTGACCTTGGGGTAAGGGGTGGGCGGTGGGTCATGCATTTGCCATAGCACGACAGAGTATCATCAGATGAATGTGTGTATGAAATATCAAGGCGTTCCATCAAAGGAAACGGATGTTATCAGACATTTACCTCAACGTTAAGTTTATAAACGTGCCAAGTTTGTGACCGTGACCTTGGGGAAAGGTGTGGGGTGGATCATGGATTTGCTACAGCTTGATAGAGTATCATCAGATGAATGCATCAATGAAATATCTAGGCGTTCCCTGTAAAGAAACAGAAGTTACACAACATTTACCCCAACGTTAAGTTTATGAACATGCTAAGTTTGTGACATTGACCTTAGGGTAAGGGCTGGGTTGTGGTTCATGGATATGCTACAGCATGACAGAGGGTCATCTGAGGAATGCATGTATGAAATAACAAGGTGTTCCATGAAAGGAAACATAAGTTATAAGACATTTACCCAACGTTAAGTTTATGAATGTGCCAAGTTTGTGACATTGACCTTGGGGTAAGGGCTGGGTGGTGGGTCATGGATTTGATACAGCATGATAGAGGGGCATCTGAGGAATGCATTTATGAAATAACAAGGTGTTCCATGAAAGGAAACAGAAGTTATAAGACATTTACCCAACGTTAAGTTTATGAATATGCCAAGTTTGTGACATTGACCTTGGGGTAAGGGCTGGGTGGTGGGTCATGGATTTGATACTGCATGATAAAGGGGCATCTGAGGAATGCATTTATGAAATAACAAGGTGTTCCATGAAAGGAAACAGAAGTTATAAGACATTTACCCAACGTTAAGTTCATGAATGTGCCAAGTTTGTGACCTTGACCTTGGGGTAAGGGCTAGGTGGTGGGTCATGGTCGTCGGAGGAATGCATGTATGAAATAACAAGGTGTTCCATGGAAGGAAACAAGTTATAAGACATTTACCCAACGTTAAGTTTATGAATGTGCCAGGTTTGTGACATTGACCTTGGAGTAAGGGCTGGGTGGTGGGTCATGTATCTGCTACAGCATGATAGAGGGTCATCTGAGGAATGCATGTATGAAATAAAAAGGCTTTCCATTAAAGGAAACAGAAGTTATAAGACATTTACCCAGCGTTAAGTTTATGAATGTGCCATGTTTGTGACCTTGACCTTGGAGTATGGGCTGGGCGGTGGGTCATGGATTTGCTACAGCATGATAGAGGGTCATTTGAGGAATGCATGTATGAAATAACACGGCTTTCCATGAAAGTAAACAGAAGTTCTAAGACATTTACCCAACGTTAAGTTTATGAATGTGCCAAGTTTGTGACATTGACCTTGGGGTAAGGGCTGGATGGTGGGTCATGGTCATCTGAGGAATGCATGATTGAAATAACAAAATGTTCCATGAAAGGAAACAGATTTTATAATACATTTACCTCAACGTTAAGTTTATAAACGTGCTAAGTTTGTGACCGTGACCTTGGGGAAAGGGGTGGGGTGGATCATGGATTTGCTACAGCACGATAAAGTATCATCATATGAATGCATCAATGAAATATCTAGGCGTTCCCTGTAAAGAAACAGAAGTTACACAACATTTACCCCAACGTTAAGTTTATGAACATGCTAAGTTTGTGACCTTGACCTTCGGGTAAGGGCTGGGTTGTGGGTCATGGATATGATACAGCATGACAGACGGTCATCTGAGGAATGCATGTATGAAATAACAAGGTGTTCCATGGAAGGAAACAGAAGTTATAAGACATTTACCCAACGTTAAGTTTATGAATGTGCCAAGTTTGTGACCTTGACCTTGGGGTAAGGGCTAGGTGGTGGGTCATGGTCATCGGAGGAATGCATGTATTAAATAACAAGGTGTTCCATGAAAGGAAACAAGTTATAAGACATGTACCCAACGTTAAGTTTATGAATGTGTCAAGTTTGTGACCTTGACCTTGGAGTAAGGGCTGTGTGGTGGGTCATGTATCTGCTACAGCATGATAGAGGGTCATCTGAGGAATGCATGTATGAAATAACAAGGCTTTCCATGAAAGGAAACAGAAGTTATAAGACATTTACCCAACATTAAGTTCATGAATGTGCCAAGTTTGTGACATTGACCTTGGGATAAGGGCTGGGTGGTGGGTCATGGTCATCTGAGGAATGCATGTATGAAATAACAAGATGTTCCATGAAAGGAAGCAGAAGTTATAAAACATTTACCCAACGTTAAGTTTATGAATGTGCCAAGTTTGTGACCTTGACCTTGGGGTAAGGGCTGAGAGGTGGGTCAGTGATAGAGGGTCATCTGAGGAATGCATGTATGAAACAACAAGGCGTTCCATGAAAGGAAACAGAAGTTATAAGACATTTACCCAACGTTAAGTTTGTGGACGCCGCCGCCGACGCCGGGGGTATGCCATAAGCTCTTCTGCACTTTGTGCAGGCGAGCTAAAAACGAACAAGAACCAGTTTCTTACCTATGTAAGAAGAATAAAGACGTCTTGTCAGTATGGAAAGAACTCACGGACTAAAAAGAACTCACTCAAATACGCATGCGCAGTTTATCAACTGGCGCTTGCCTACGGCTAATGGTCAAAGGGAGACAATTCTTGTCCCTAAAGAATAGTGGAAATGGGCAAAATATGACCCTGCTACAAAAGTATAGCACAGTCGCTATTTTCAGCACAACATATTGCTCTCTACGGAGCCTCGCAGGCGACGTAAAATTATTTTTTTTATTAATTCGTTCCCACGAAATAATAATTCGTTCCCACGAAATAACAATTCGTTTCCTCAATTTAACAATTCCAATTCGTTCCCACGAAATAACAATTCGTTCCCACGGGAACGAATTGTTAATTCATGGGAACGAATTGTTATATCGTGGGAACGAATTGTTAATTCGAGGGAACGAATTGTTAAATTGAGGGAACGAATTGTTATTTCGTGGGAACGAGTTAATAAAAAAAATCCATGTCCCCTGTTGGGCTCCGTAGCTCTCAGACATTCATTCATGGCAAAGTGAGATATTATTTGGGACGGTAGATGCGAGACACGATCCTTTACAATGTAACTCGCTATGCATTGACAAATTACCCGCAGACTGATAACAAATTGTCGTCACATGACGTTACTGAAAGACGTCAATGTAATAACGCAACGTATTTACACATTCGCTCCACACCGTGAAAACAACAATAGCATTTGTCTTGAATTCGATCACGGTTGGTTTAAATTTTGCCACTTCAGCGTTCAGTAGAAACTAATTCCTTGATAAAGGCCTTGTGCCAAAACGTCGGAAAAGTGGGTTCCTGGTTTTGTTTTCGCAGAATTGTTGAACATAATAATTGTATTATTGCGGAAAGATTAAAATTACAGGTACACCTATAAATTTACAGGTCCGCCTGTAAAAAATAAACCTGTACTCTGTTGAAATGGTATTTCTGCGGATAGCCACTATTTATTTGAGCTGTTCATTAACCATTAGACCGCTACACACAACAATTGTCGTCTGCTGTGCTTTATATCTTGCCTTATTTCTCAATAAAAACATGGTTTGACAACACTTCAGAATCATTTCCAATGGAAATGATTATAAAGTGCTGTCAAATCATGTTGAAATTATTCTAAAGTGTTGTCAAAGCATGGTTTTGATGATACAAATGGAAAATAGAAAATAAACAGCAGACGACAAAACAAATAAGATAGCGGTGTAATAACAACAGCGCTCCTAAACTGATTAATTGCATGCATGGCCGAGTTTGCAATGAGGCTTGACCATGCATGATGGGTTCTGGGAGACGGATCACCAGAGGTCAGCACAGGCCATGTGCAGTCTCTTACCAAACGACAGACCAGAACACATGGCAGAACCACACAGCTGTACCATTCTGTGAGTAGGGCAAGCTACTTCTTTCCTCCGTATAAGCTGCCTCTCAATAGGCGCACCAATGCGTTCACATTCGCCTTGTAGTCATCCGTAGGTTATATATGTATATGCTACAAGCAGGGCTCCAGATAAGGAATTAGTAATTAAGTATTTTTACTCCAGCATTTCTGAAGCAATTGGGTATTTCAAAATGTTAATTGGGTAAAATAAAATCACACTAGTGTTTACACATCAACAGACAGTAATTTGTTAATAGTTTGCTTCGAAATGAAAACATGTATTGGCATTTCATTAGAATTGTCTCCTTGGAGATAATAAACGAATTGTCATTTGGTGGGAACGATTGTTATTTCGTAGGAAAGAATTAACAAAAAAATAATAATTGTACGTCCCCTGCGGGGCTCCGTAAGATGTGTGATTTGTTCAAGAACATTATTTACGGAAACTGATATTTCTGTCTATTACGCATTTGGTCTGAACACTTCATCAATGTTCAAAGTAATTTACGGCAGGTATGGTCAAGTAAAGTTTGTACGGTGCAACCGCTCTACAACAGCCACCCATGGGAAGATACAAAACTGGCTGTTGTAGAGAGGTGGCTGTTGTAGGGAGGTTAATGCTGAATTAAATGTTGTCGTCTGCTGTTTATTTATTGTCTTCGATAATTCTCATCAAATACCTGTTTTGACAGCACTTTAGAATCATTTCCAATGGAAATGATTCTAAAGTGCTTTCAAAACATGTTTTTATTGGGAAAGAAGACAAAGGCAACGGCAGACGACAAGTTTCGTGCTAAGCTGTCTTCTTGGTTAAATATAGAGGAAATCATTCATTTGGTATCTAAAATAGCGGCTGTTACAGAGAGGGTGTTGTTGTAATGAGGTGGCCGTTCGGGGAGGTTCGACTGTACTTATATTTTAGGAGATATATTGTACATCTTCTTACATGTAGGTACAAAATCGCACGACTCATTTATAGTATAGAGATACGAGTGTCAAACCAAAGAAAGAACCGTTAATTCGTGTGAACGAATTGTTATATCGTGGGAACGAATTGTTATATCGTGGGAACGAATTGTTAAATTGAGGAAAAGAAATGTTAATTTTAGGGAACGAATTGTTAAATTGAGGAAAAGAATTGTTAAATTGAGGGAACGAATTAATAAAAAAAATACATGTCCTCTGTGATGCTCCGTACGTAACAAAGCACTAAAATGAAACTGTACTTGCACTAAAATGAAACTGTACTTGCACTACAATGAAACTGTACTTGCACTACATGAAACTGTACAATTGCTTCTATCACAATTAAACTGTACAAATGAAACTGTACTTGCACAACAATGAAACTGTACTTGCACTTACAATGAAACCTGTACTTGCTCCAAACAATGAAACTGAACTTGCACTTAACAATGGAAACTGTACTTGCACTAACAAATGAAAAACTGTACTTGCACTACAATGAAACTGTACTTGCACTACAATGAAACTGTACTTGCACTACAATGAAACTGTACTTGCACTAAAATGAAACTGTACTTGCACTACAATGAAACTGTACTTGCACTAAAATGAAACTGTACTGTGCACTAAACAATGAAACAACTGTACTTGGCACTACAATTGAAACTGTTCTTGCACTAAAACAATGAAACTGGTACTTGCACTAAAATGAAACTGAAACTGCAAAACTAAAACAATGAAACTAAAATTAAACTGTACTTGCTCTACAATGAAACTTTTGTACTTGCACTTAAAATGCAAACTGTACTTGCACTAAAAAATGAAAACTTGTACATTGCACTACCAATGAAACTAAGTTTTACTTGCACTAAAACAATGAAAAACTGTACTTGCAACTAACAATGAAAACTAAAAAGAAACTGTACTTGCTTCTACAATTAAAATGTAAACTATGCAAACTAAAATGAAACTTGTACTTGCACTTAAAAATGAAACTGTACTTCACTACAATGAAAACTGTAACTTGCACTACAATGAAACTGTACTTGCTCTACAATGAAACTGTACTTGCACTACAATGAAACTGTACTTGCACTACAATGAAACTGTACTTGCACTACAATGAAACAAGTACATGGCAAAACTACAATGGGGGGGGAAACTTTTTTTGTACTTGCACTCAATGAAACTGTAAAAAACTTGCAAACTGCAATGAAAACTTTGTAGCTTGCACTACAATGAAACTGTACTTGCACTCAAAATGAAAACTGTAACTTTGCAACTTTAAAATGAAACTGTACTTGCACTACAATGAAACCTGTTACTTGCACTAAAATGGAAAAATGCTAACTTGCAAACTACAATGAAACTTTACATTGCACTTACCAATGAAACTGTACTTGCACTCACAATGGAAAACTGTATTGCAAACTAAAATGAAATACTTTGTTCTTGCACTACAATGAAAATAAACTTGAAACTTTGTATTGCTATACAATGAAACTGGTTACTTGACTAAAATGAAACTGGACTTGCAACTAAAATGAAAACTTGTACTTGCCTACAATGAAACAATGTTAAACTTGCACATACAATGAAATGTATTGCACTACAAATGAAAACTATTGTGTAAATGAAAACTTGTACTTGCTACAATGAAACTGTACTTGCCACTACAATGAAACTGTACTTGCTCTACAATGCAAACTGTATTTGCATTTACAAATTGAAACTGTACTTGCACTAAACAATGAAAACTGTACTTGCACTACAATGGAAACTGTACTTGCAACTTAAATGAAACTGTTAACTTGTTCTAACAATGAAAACTGTACTTGCACTACAATGAAACTGTACTTGCACTACAATGAAACTGTACTTGCACTACAATGAAACTGTACTTGCACTACAATGAAACTGTACTTGCTCTACAATGAAACTGTACTTGCTCTGCTGTGTCTGGGGATTACCGTAGATATGTTCACATTGTCTTCTATGTGTCATCCGTATGTACAACCTTTCAATGATTCTGTTCGAACCTGTTCGAGCGTGTTTCCAGTACGGTCATACGGAGCCCCGCAGGGGACATGGATTTATTTTTATTAATTCGTTCCCACGAAATAACAATTCGTTCCTTCAATTTAACAATACGTTCCCTCGAATTAACTATTCGTTCCCACGATATAACAATTCGTTCTCACGAATTAAAAATTCGTTCCCTCCCGTGGGAACGAATTATTATTTCGTGGGAACGAATTGTTAAATTGAGGGAACGAATTGTTAATTCGTGGGAACGAATTGTTAATTCGCGGAAACGAATTGCTAAACTGAGGGAACGAATTGTTATTTCGTGGGAACGAATTAATAAAAAGAAGAATTCTACGTCCCCTGCGGGGGCTCCGTATAATCACCTGTTCGAGCGTGTTTTCAGTACATACACGCACGTACATTTGGAGCTGTTACTGGAGAAATGGGGCTTATGGGCTTTGCGACCAGTGTATATCCATATCAGCCTGCGCATCTGATCAGGATCTGCATTGTTCGCTATGCCATCAATGAAACGCCCATCATGATTTTTACAAGCAATATACAGTGAAACCTCTCTAAACCGCACACCCTGGGAGGTCCCCATTGTGTCCGGCTTAGAGAGGGAACAAATTATCAAAAAATAAAATAAATTTTACTGTTCACTTATTTGACTGTATTATTACTTATTCATTTATTTATATTGTAATACAGTTTTTGCAGCTCAAATCAGTAAATTTTCAACTTTATTACAGTATTTTCATTATTCAATATTTTCACCACTGCTGTGAGTATTTTGTACTCCCACTGTTGATAATCGATGCGTAATCACATACAATAAGTGCGTAAAATACGTCAATACGCACCTTATAGCTCTGTCAGACTTGGTTCAATATAACTGGCATAATTATTCGCGTACTATGTTGTGATACTGGGTGAAAGTTGGGTAACTTAAACGATGTTAACCCTTTCACCCCTAAGTAACTGGAATGGAATTTGACATGTTCATTTTGCAACTAATCAAACCGTCACAAACTGAGTTATAGACTAGTATATTTATGAAAATGGGGTGTTTTGTTCTCAAAAAATGAAAATTACTTCCAAAAAAGTGCAGATCCTGATCAGACGGCTCGTCACGAGCCGGCTCATCTGGATCTACACTGTTTGCCAATACAACTATACAGGCATGTGGTGTTGAAAGGGTTAAATTCGGTTAAAATCAACTTAAAACGTCCGCGTCGTGTTTTCATTGATTTTTAGCGATAAGATATAATTAAGTATATATAGACCAGAATGGCTGACTATGATTATCATAAATTGAATAAGTAAGTAAGCAAGCAAGCAACACGTGGATGTAATACTAGTTCATAATATTTTGGATCGTCCGTAAATTTCTATTGATGGATTTACATGTATTGAGCATATGCAGCCTATGTCAATAAATGTAAATCCAATAACTGTTTGCAAAAGAACTGGACATTGTTAATGTGAAATTTACAGACTATCATAATTTTGCAATTACGAACATTTTATTATTACGAAGTTTAATGAAACGGGCCCCTGTTCGTGCTGACTGACTGGTGAAATGGGGCTTATGGGATTTGTGACCAGTGTAGCTCTTGGTCAAACAGCACAGTTGTGTAGGATGAGAATGGTCTATATTGCTTGTTAGAAACATGATGTGAGTGTGTTTTTTTCAATGTAATGGCGAACAGTGCAGATCCTGATCAGACTGTGCGGATGCACAGGCTGATCTGGATCTACATTGGTCGCAAAACCCATAAGCCCCATTTCTCCAGTCATAGCCATATTTACATTATGACCAGTGTAGACCACCATCTGCATGCAGGGTCGCTCCGTATGATCAGTCAACTAACTGTTAGCTAATCATCTGCCTGCAGAGTCGCTCCGTTTGATCAGTCAACTAACTGTTAGCTAATTAATTAGTCGATGAAACATGACAGGGGCCCGTTTCACTAAACTTCGTACGACTAAACTGTTCGTGAGTGCAAAATTATTATAGTCTGTATATTTCAAATTGACAATGTTTTCTTGTAAACGCTTATTGGATTTACATGTTGCATATGCAGCCTATGCTCAAATAAATATAAATCAATCAATTGAAATTTCCACTTACGAATATTTTATTCGTACGAAGTTCAGTGAAACGGGCCCAGGTGTTTATCAGGATCGTGAGAAAATACATCTGATCAGTAGCTACGCTGATCACAAGGTCAAGGTCATATGATGGTATAGGAAGGCACGGATGCACAACGGCTCCATCTTGTGATTTAAAGGTACATGCCCACTCATTAGGCACAAACTGTTCTTTATATCGGAGACATCATGCGAGACATTTTCTGGCAAATAAATATTCATTTGATATCAGGGGCGATAACCGTGTCTTAAAATGTTAACGGATATTACTATTTATTTCTCTTTGTTATTTGTTTATGTGCAATGATTATACTTTATTATCTGTCCAAAATATTATTTGTTCAGGTGACGAATTTAATTAGTATAAATAATTGAAAAATAGCATGCCTCATTTGCATATGAAAATAGCCTGATACCACCGCACGTCACTATCAGTAAAATAAACATTACGTAATGAT
Source organism: Conchocele bisecta (assembly GCA_029237695.1). NCBI lineage: Eukaryota > Metazoa > Mollusca > Bivalvia > Lucinida > Thyasiridae > Conchocele > Conchocele bisecta. Next base: position 118,836 of record JAQRGA010000082.1, on the reverse strand, counting down.
TATATCTGTATAGCGACAAGTATACACTTATTTAATTCGTATAACGAACATTTAGTGCCTACTGAATGGGCAAGTACCTTTAATGTCGGCAATGGTTGTTAAAAATCGGGATATTCCAAGTCTGACCACAGAGATTGTTGTCACATTGACCCTTTCCCCCCTAAGTAACTGGAATGGATATTGATATGTTTGATTTTGCCACCAATCCAACCGTTACAAAATCATTTTGAGACTACATGTAGTTCATTTATGAAAAGGGGGTAGTTTTGTTCTCGAAAACAATAAATTACTTTAAAAATATACAGATCCTGATGAGATGGCTCGTTACCAGCCGGCTCATCTGGATCTGCATTGTTTGCATAAACCGCTCTAGCGGGCTTTCGGGTTCAAAGGGTTGCTAGAAACAGCCCTGGCCCAGGGGTGAGGAGGATGGTGGTGAGGTGGGGAGTAAACTGCAAACGTGGACATTAGATCGGCAAACACCAATGGGTCTATATGAGATCAGATGGGTAAACGACAATATGTATGTATGCTATGGACGGTACGGGAGTTTTTCTCGCATCCACCGGTGCTTTTAGAGTGTATGTGATGTTCAATTATTGTTCTGATTATTTTTTATGTTTTTTTATGCTTTTTTAAATATTCATGAAACGTCTTTTCTAAACAATGTAAAAAACAATTCAAATAAGCCCGCAGTTATATAGTGTCGGAAATCACTGCTCCTGTCCCAGGATATTATACCGTAATTTAAAGGTATATGCCCACTCAGTAGGCACAAACTGTTCTTTATAAGAATTAATAAGTGTATAGTTGTGTCACTATTCCACCAGTTCTAAAACGTATTGATTGGCATTATTATACATTTTATATCATACGTACATTTTCACACTGATATCAGGGGCGATAACTGTGTTTCATTAACATGTTAATGGACATTACTATTTATTTTCTATGTATTTATTTTGTTTAAGCAATGACCATACTTTATAATATGTCGAAAATATTATTTGTTCAGGTGACGCATTTAATTAGTATAAATAATTAAAAAATATCATGCCTCATTTGCATATGAAAATAGCCTGATACCGCCGCGAGTCACTATCAGTAAACTAAATGTTACTAATTGAATATATTTTCGGGCATTCGTAAGTTTTAGCGGTGGCCGGATTAGCTACATGTAAGTAGGTAGAGCGTCGGACTGCGGATCGAGAGACCCATCGATTCGATTCCCATCGACCTGCTCCGAATGGCCGATTCGGCGTGTCCTTGGGCAAGACAACTTCGTGCTAGCCTAGTCCTATCGGATGGGGACTTAAATAGTCGGTCATCGAGCCAGTGCCGTCGTTAAATCAAAATATTTACATTTACGTAAGTTTTAGAACTGGTGGAATAGTGACACAATTAGAATTATTTAATTCCTATAAAGAACAGTTTGTGCCTACTGAGTGAAGATGTACCTTTAATGGGAAACGAAAGTACGTGTATAAAAAGTACTAGTGGGGCGGACATGTAACATTTTTGGCTGCACGTCTGGAAACAAGCATGACACTTTGCACAAGGGTGTTTTTGAGTATGCTGATTCCAAAAATTGCGGGAACCACGACGTCAATCCAACGGTTCCCGCTCAAAAATTCAAAATGGCCGCCATAAAATAATTTTGTGTCAATAACTTTGGTCTAAGTGCTCCAATTCTCCTGATCTTGACGTCTTTTTCGAATCTAATAAGATAAACCGAAAAAACCTTAATAAACATATGCATGGTAAAATGTGTAAAAAGTGACTATAACGCATGCATTTGTTTGCATTAACCTATGTACATGTATTTATATTTTCACCTTCCTAAAAGAGCAACAAGTTTCATTGACCACATTGACCACATTGCACAATATGGCAACATTGTAAAGCAGTGTGACCCTCATTAACGAGACATTACAGTTAACACATTGAAATCATATCAAGTCTTGTTCAGTATATTTCCTTGCTACACTGGCCCAGACAGAAGTACAACTTTGTTCAGCGCAGATCAGCCTTCATGCATTTGCACCTCATAGAACATGCCTGTTTACATCCACACCTAAGCAGTTACTGGCACCAATTGTCTGCTTCTGGTAGAGTAGTCCAGTATGGTATCCATGGTGAATCATCACACAATATCTCCCAACCCTATGAAGAAGGTGGAGGAATCTGAGGATCACCTATGAGACACTGTCCCCAGACCTGTCCCGCCTGATAGACTGCTCTCTTGATATGTTGTTTCAGTGCAGCCAATGTTGCAGGGATGGTCTCAATCTTCCGATTTCCAAACGCAAAGAGCTGCTTACGAGCATCATTCACATGACGGTGGGCTGAAGGACGACGTACCTGTCGAGTTCATGTATATCGTCACTTGGAACTTGATTTGGAACACGTGATAAGCGGTCAAACATGGGTACCAGATGAGGCATGGTGCGTGAAACAGCACATGCTGTGTCTTTCCAATGCCATACATGCAGAAACCGTGTCTCATTCTGATATTACATGCATTAGCAAAAGACCCCATGATGCGTCGGTGCCTACTGCTGCAGAAATCAGGTGACATGGCACGTTCCTTAGCACCATGGCCGAACGTCACCCATAGTTCACAGTCGTGTAAGGTGCTAAGAACCACCACGTCGGTTTCTGTTGCATGTATCATCACCTTGGATAAGCTATGGTGGACTGAATGTGAAGGATGGAACATGAGTCTGGTATCCGCTTCATCATGAATACAGAACAACCCAGATAGATCTGACATGGGAGATGAAACAGCAATTTGGCCACATGTGGAATGGATATGATCTGCTTTCCTTCTATGGGCTGGAACTCCTGTATGGCATTGGCAAGGAGACGGAACATACCAGTTTTGTTCTTATCAACACAAAGGAAGTTTTTCCAGTGAACTTGCATTGTTGTGTTGTTGGCTACTCGAAGTTGAAGCCCATTACCGCGACTCGTGACATGTTTGTACATTGAGTCTGTCCTCTCTGTGGTCATTTCAAACCACATCTACCCGGACAACATCTCGCAGCATAGATGCCAGCTGTGCGTAATCCTGAAATGTCTTGATAGTCACTTGGGCTTTCATGTGATCAAGTATGTGCACGAGTCCTGCACCATCAACAATTCTAATATCAACACTTGAAATATCGTCCGGCTGAGGAGACAATGATTCAATGCACTCCATCAAGTCAAATTTAGAAGTTTGGTGAATGGTATTACTTGATGCCAGCGATGGAGTCCATGCATAGTTTTCATATACTTGAAAAAGGCACACATGTCACTTCTTCTCGCTTGGCATGATATATATATATATATTTGAGAAGAGGCGAACGTCATTCTGTAAGGTGGTCACCTTAAAGTAGATGTGGACTGTGTAGATGTCTTTGTAGTACTGGCATTGCACAAGGACCGACTAATTGTCGGTATGGCGTCATGGAAAACTGTTGAGTGCCTACACGTTCTTCTACGAATCTCTGGCACTGTATTTTCCCAATGTCTTTAATTCTCCAAGGCATTATCACGTTGGTATCGAGAGTGTAGAGGTCTGTACCTATGTTCATGAATGGGTTGCCAAAGTCTTACATTGTACCAACCACACCACGGACATGGGACAAGATGGCATTCTGCACGCTGGGGATTTGTTCATGGTTCCGCTCTACATCAGGTCAGTTCATATGCTATGCTTGTGATCGTACTATTTCAGCAGTCTAGATGTTTCTGGGCCAGCTATCATCCAGCGCTACAATGTTGCCGCGTTTTCGGTGACTCCTATTACACCACCATCACCCTTTACCATTGCTTTAGGCTGTCCATGGACTTGATCATGGGCAAGTGCTAAGTGCAAGTGGTTGGATTTCTGTGTAACACAGTTACCACTCAGGAACTTTCCATGTATTTCGCAGGGCCAGGAGATCTCTCACATGAACGGTCATTCAGCGAGCACAATGATAATGGTCAAGAGCGAACATCCATGGGATGATCTTTCCCAAGTGATTCCAAGATGAGATCAAAGTCTCTCACGATGTGACCTGAGAAATTGTAGGAAGAGGAGTTCCAGTTCCATAACCAAACTGGGATGTTCAGATTGCATGTGCTTACACGAATCTTTCAAAGTGTAGCTGTTCTTCATCAGGTGTGTTGTAATGAGTACCATCGGTTAAGAAGAATGTAAAGGGCTGCAGCTGTAACTTGTTATGTGCCCATTGACCTCTGGATGTATGTTAGCATTGCTCTTGCAGTTTCTTGGCCCGCTTAACTTTTGTACTATTACACATCACAAAACAGGCTTTGTGCCACTTGGCATTATGATTAACTAGTGTGTCTTCTATGCCATTATCATCGTCTAATCGAGACACATTAAAGGTACATGCCCACTCAGTATGCACAAACTGTTCTTTATATCAGAGACATAATCTGAGACATTTTCTGGCAAAATAAACATTCATTCACCATTACCCCACGTATTGATTGGCATTATTATACATTTTATATCAGACCTAAATTTCCACACTGATATCAGGGGCCATAACCGTGTTTCCTTGAAATTTTACGGACATTACTGTTTATCATCTGTATTTATTTTTTTGATGGCCAATGATCATACTTTATAATCTGTCTAAAATATTTTTTGTTTTCATGTGACGCATTTAATTAGTATAACTAATTAAAAAAATATTCCTCATTTGCATATGAAAATAGCCTGATACCACCGTGCGTCGATATCAGTAAAATAAATATTTCTAAATGAGTATATCTGTATATCGGGCACTCGTACTTTTTAGAACTGGTGGAATAGTGACACACTTATACACTTATTTAATTCCTATTAAGAACAGTCTGTACCTTTCATGTTCAATGGCACTCTTTTCAGTTCATGAAGGATGTTCAGATTGCTTTCCAATGTAGAATAGCCTATTGGTGTTGGGTTTATAAGTTGTATCAGTTGGTTTAGCTGGTACTGGGCAAGCCTTAGGAACTAGTTATATTTTGTATTGGATATGGTTACAAGTTTATGTGAACATCCAAGGACAACATATCTACTACAACTACCACCATTGTTACTGTAACCATCACCAAACCTTCACCATCACCAGTATCTGAAAAACACAAATACATGTAGTATATATCGTTAAAATTGCACTGTGTATACCAAGTTTATTGACGGTGCCGTGACGTCTAGCTTCCGGCTGCTTCTTATATGTGCATCAGTTAAGTTTGAGATGAAACGCATGTGTTATGATCACTATTTTTCAATTTGAACATCAAAATGTGCAGTTAGATGTTTGTAATTTATTTTATTAGACTACTAGACCTCAAAAACATTGGCAAAGACACCAAGATCATGAAAATTGGAGCACTTAGACCAACATTATTGACAAAAAATGTTTATGGCGGCCATTTTGATGTTTTCCAATTTTGAGTGAGAACCGTTGGAATGACATCGATGTTCCCGCAATTTTTGGAATCTGCATACTCAACAACCCCCATATGCAAATGTTCATGCTTGTTTCCAAAGGTGCACACCCAATTCACATATCCGCCCCACTATACCTATATTTCTCATTAAATAATTGTAAATTGAGGTCCCGAGCTCGCCTCGGAATTCCTACGCGTTTCTTAACCTTGCCTGATAAACATGATATCATAAGACACTTACCTGGCATTCTCTATACTTATCTCAACGTCTTAGTGCTGAGTTGACGTCGGCCAATGCTCGTAAATGTGGCTGTGACTGGAGAAATGTGGCTTATGGCATGTGTTGATATTCAAACTTCTAGTGCACTCTTGAAGCCTGATGAGGATCAAAACTACAACTTAGAAGCAATACGGGTGTTTCATTGACTGACTGGCGAACAGGACAGGCCCTGATCAGACTGTGCGAATGCGCAGGCTGATCTGGGGCTATATTGTAACGTCCCTATGTCGTATCCGTCTTCAGCAATACGGTATAAATCAGATATTTCCTGTTCACGCAGGGGAATGGTAGCGGGCCCTCGTAAATCGGGGTAGGGAAAATTAACGACTATATCTACTTGGCCATGAAAAGACGACAGTCAAGAGATTTTAGTAACATCTGATATTTTGATAATAGTTCTAACATGCAGTATTACTCAACGTGTACAATTAAAGAGTGGTGACACACTATGATAACAACGATGAGGGTGATCTGATTATGGACAGATAATGACTAATATGAGATGTACACATGGCAAGATACAAAAGCACAACAGGCGACTGTGAGAGTAAGCAGACTCAAGAAAGGATATTAGCACATGTAAACACGGACTAGATTTATGCTAAAATCTGGCGGAAAATCACACTAACGCAAACCCAAGTCATGGTGGGGAATCACGAAGCTGGGGTTGGGAAAGGGAAATAATGCTGGGTGAGGGAGTCACACAGCGGGGATCACGAAGCTGGGGGTGGGAATAATGCTGGGTGGGGAAGTCACACAGCGGTAGTCACGAAGCTGGGGGTGGGAAATAATGCTGGGTGGGGGATTCACACAGCGGGGATCACGAAGCTGGGGGTGGGAATAATGATGGGTGGGGGAGTCACACAGCGGGGATGCACGAAGCTGGGGGTGGGAATAATGCTGGATGGGGGAGTCACACAGCGGGGATCACGAAGCTGGGGGTGGGAAATAATGCTGGGTTGGGGAGTCACACAGCGGGGATCCACGAAGCTGGGGGTGGGAAATAATGCTGGGTGGGGGAGTCACACAGCGGGGATGACGAAGCTGGGGGTGGAAATAATGCTGGGTGGGGGAGTCACACAGCGGGGATCACGAAGCTGGGGGTGGGAATAATGCTGGGTGGGGAGTCACACAGCGGGGATCACGAAGCTGGGGTGGGAAATAATGCTGGGTGGGGAAGTCACACAGCGCGGGAATCACGAAGCTGGGTTGGGACTAATGTGGGTGGGAGTCGCACAGCGGGAATCACGAAGCTGGGGTTGTGACTAATGCTGGGTGGGGGAGTCGCACAGCGGGGATCACGAAACTGGGGGTGGGAAATAATGCTGGGTGGGGGAGTCACACAGCGGGGGGTCGGAGTGGTGGAGACTATGGGTTGGGAGTCACACAGCTGGGGGTGGAATTTACAGGAAACTGGGTGGACAATGTTGGGTGGGAGTCCACAGCTGGGTGGGGAATTACACAGCAGGTGGGCACACGGCAGGGGTGGGGAGTCGCACAGCCGGGGGTCACGAAGCTGGTGTTGGAATCATGACACATAGCTGAATGGGGGGGGGGGCACACAATAGCTAGGACGCATGACAATGGAATTGGGATCACCTAACAGGGGTGGGAGGGGGGCACAAAGTTAGGGTGTGGCGTCACACAGCAGGGGGTTCATGAAGCTCAAATTGGGAATCGTATCGCAATGGGGAAAAAGTGGGTGGGGTAATGGGATATTGGCATTATTATGGTTCCAGCCAATATTAATAATCAATAATGTCAGACTGACGTTCAAATCATCACATCTCACGACTAACGGACCATTGGTAACATCGTCTGGTGAGTAATGTTTAAGGGGGGGGGGGGGGAATATTTGGGCCTTGGGAGTTCTGAGACATGAGTTGCGTCTCGAGTTGCGTCGCTCGGGACAAAGTCGCCAACTGACAGATTTCACTCCTATTTATAGGTGTTGTCAGGCCGAGTTGGACAAGTTCCGTGACTTACGGAACTTGTCCAACCTCCCGCATAGTGATTGGCTAGATTGTATGGACGGAATATTCCGATCAGACACGAGCCAAAACAAGCACAGCCAGTAAAACATGGCGGCTGCATTCAACACACACAGGAAATGCCAACAAACTATTGTGAATTATAACGAACTAAACAAGTTTCCTGGTGTGTGAAGACGACAATCATAAACTATTGACACTTGTGAACATTCAGGCATGCATCTGAGATCGTGGTAAGTTGTGTGCATAAAATGACAGACGTGTTTTGTTGTCCAAAATGTGTGATAAATTCGAAGCGAGGAATACGCAATACACATCTGTGTATAGCGATGCTTCGCTGGCTGGGTCGCTTCATTACCCCGCCTGTTCGACCAGAGTTCGTCCTCGAACTCATGAAAAAAAATAGGATAACGTAATATATGCTGCACAACCTGAATGTCACGTATTTGTATAAAAACATACGGCTATTTACATGTAAATGAGATTTATCACCAAATATTTCTAACACGCTCCAAACATGTATGAATGCTTTGCAGTCTGGTCTCTACATTTTACTTGAGTCAATTAACATATTCTATGTGCGGCGATAAAATGTGACCCTGACAAGACTACAGAACATGTGACATGGTCAATAATACGTTCCTTACTACTTCTAATCAAATTGTACTATCAGTACATCTACTAACAACACTATCATGTGAACTACTCCTAATCATGTATCGCTATGGCACTAGTGCTTATTGTGGGTGTTGGCATCGCCATTCAGAATTCATATAATATTTCCCTTGGTCATGTAAACTATGGAAAGCTATATTAAAATGTATCTACTTTCGTAGAATATGAAAACTTGAACATCAGTGAGTCAACATCAACGCAAAACACTCGGATACCAATACTTACTCTATTATATCTATTCTATTTATTTCCAGGTACCTCATTAAACTGCTATATGAAAGTTAATTGATAGTGTCGCTGCTGCCATTTCGACCGCCAACCATATATTCGTGGCAAATGAACATTTTGAATAACAAATGACCAGATATGAATGCTAATCCGAATGCCAACAGGATGACCACGGGAAACGCACAAATAGCAAAGTTTAACTCATTTGCTGTACCTTCAGCAATAATATGTGTTACTCGTACACAAATATCAGACATGCATCTTACTATTTGCATGTCTGCTCTGTTACTTCACTCAACATGAAATACTTGTTTCTGTATGTTTCTCTTAATTAGCAATCTAGTAAAACTATTTATATCATGTAGACTCGCAGTTCAAGTGTATCCATTGAATGACAAATCCGCACACTAAAAATATACATAGCAAATCACACTCTGCGTGGCCACGCGCATTCATACCACATACATTTAATCCCTCACATACAAAAAAAATGTACATACTATGTCATTTTCTGGAAACACGTGACCTCCATACTCCATGATAGTGTACACAAGTCAAATTGGTTAGATATGATAGTTCCAACGACATGGTACTGTCATATCTGGGTCAGCGTACTATCACTCAGATCCTAATAAAAAAATACAACACATTGTGTTCTGTATCTATTGTTCCTATTTCACTATTCCTGACTTATAAGTATACGCTGTCCATGTTCTTAAACGCGAATCAAATATCTCTATATGTACGCGGATATTTAATATTTACGCGAAAACATTCAAGTTTATATTGGGTATAAGCGCACATATTTGTCCTGTGTAAAATGTGCCTGTTCCATAGTGACGTCCTGCACTACGGCTATTATCGCGAACTTATACCACACGCGTATTTAACGTCTGATTTTGCGGAAAATCTATCCTCGTGTATGGTGGTTCCGAACCGATGGCCCATGTATGGCAAATGATCCGTCGTCATCGTCGTCAGTAGCTATCGCGTTGTAGCGTTTCCACGGGTGGTCCTCATCGGGTAATCGCTCGTCAGCATTTGCGTCGTCTGTGAACATCGCATCGGTGGTTCGTCTCACGCCCGATATACGTGTGGGGCGGTATCACGCATCGTTTCGTCATCATCCTCTAACGCGTCGATTATCGCCCGTTTCCTCCAAGGATTACGTCTCGTCGTCATGTCGTATAGGAAACGTACGCCTCCTGGCGTAGATGGAATATAGTCTTCGCACCGAACGCAGACTCGTTAATACGTGTATTATATATGTGGGGTGAGTGCATGGTGGGTTGGCCAGGAAAGGGAGTCGACGTGCAATGGTCAGTGTATATGGTGTATGTCAGCATCGTTAAATTCGGGCAGAGTTAGGTTGCCACCAACATCACCATTGGCCATGCACAGTCGCCTTGTGGGAGGGGAAGGTTATGGGTGTGATGGGGAGGGCAGGGGAGGGGATGGGGTGGGGTGGGGAAGCGGGGAAACTCGGATGAGGGGGTGTATGTGGTGGGGATATGGGGTAACCTCGGGAACGAGTGTGTATACAGTGGGAAACTGGAATGTGGGTATATGGGGTGGGGAAGCGGGGAAACTCGGGCACGAGTTTTTATACAGTTGGACACTGCGATTGGGGTATGTATGGGGTGGGAAAACTGGGATGAGGGTGTGTATTTGGTGGGGAAGCGGGGAAACTCGGGCACTAATTTAAACGGGGAAACTCGGGCACGAGTTTTTATACAGTTGGACACTGCGATTGGGGTATGTATGGGGTGGGAAAACTGGGATGGAGTTGTGTATTTGGTGGGGAAGCGGGGAACTCGGGTACGAGTTTTTATAAAATGGAACACTGGGATGTGGTTGCGTATGGGGTGAAGAAGCGGGTAACGGACAGGCACGTGTTTTATGGCCAGGTTTCGTGCAATTATATATCAGTATCGCTGTTTTACGTTGAGGACACGCGTACCGGAGATGCCCTCGCTGCTTGCAATTGTAACAGGAGCGTCGTTCCACGGCCTTTAACATCGGCCCCACTGTCCGGGGTTGTTTTGCGCTCGTCCGTCTAATGTTGGCCATGATTTCTGCTACATCATGTAGCAACTTGTTTTTTTCATTATTTGCATTTATTGACCGTATATATTCTCTATGTTCGCTGTAGTTTTCACTTTTCTCAACTTGCCTCATATAGCATCGCTCTTTATTATTTTTCGCGGCAGTTTCTAATTTCATAGCAATTCTCAGAGCGTCTTCTATCGTCGTTGGCTCTTTTACTAGGATCCAGCGTTCGATATCCCAATTGTTCAATGCTTCAACAAAGCAATCTCGTGCAATTTCTTGTCTATGGTTATATGGATTGTCGGGTATGCCAAACGCGTCAGCCGTTTAATATCGTGAGCCAATTCCGGTAGTGGTTCGTCTACTTTTCGAAGACGTTGTTTCAATTCAGTTTTATATGTTGTCGTTTGTGTTTCGGTCTGAAACCTGTTGGTCAGAGCCGTTACTAGCGAGTTGTAATCGGTTCTGGTATCTGGGTCAAGTTCACTCAGTACAGCTATTGCCTCGCCGCGCAAGCTGCACGCTAACTTGACTGCTTTCATTTCATTGTCCCAGTTATTTCCGTGTGCCGCGATACCGAATTGCAGGAGATATTCATGCCAGTTTCCATTTCCGTCAAAATTACCTATTTCCACGAACTGACCTGGATTTGGTATATACTGGGCCAATTGCACACTTTCCCGTGGTTGGGGGACGCGGGAACCACTATCATGTCTATGTGTATGATAACTTCTTGGGGACATGGACCTACCTGTTATGTGGTGTGATCTGACAGGCATATGAATTGGTACACGCACGGGCTCGCGATTATCTAAGTTCAACGGCAATGGCTCGCTGTAATTAATTTTACGTTTTCTGCCGTGTTCCAGGTTATGTCGGTCATTCGATTCAAGCCTCTGTAGAATCAAATTAATTTGAGATTTTAATTGTTTTACCTCATTTCTTAGAGACTTAATCTCCGCACGCAGTTCACATTCGCATGACTTTTCGCACGACTCTGTATTATTCAAGCGGCAATGGGTTATGTATCCACTGTCACTGGTTACCATACAATTAACTTGATCACCTGTCGTGACAGGTACAGTGTCATGGTTATTGGGAGAGAAGGTCATGGCAATTGTTTTGGATCCGTAGGGGTCAAGGGGAGACATTCGACCTTCCCGAGTACGGACGTACACATTTCCGGGGTCACCGTCGTCACTACATTCAAGAGACGCCATTTTATGAACTATATGTCGCAACTGTCTGGTTTGGGGTAATATGGGGATGGGGGAATGGGCCAGAGTGTAGGAAACATTGATTACGAACAGAAAATAGATTCCACTCACTCGCTCGCACTCCGCATTTCGCCGCAGTGCATATTACCAAGAGTGATTTTGTGTGTATTGCCCTATGGAAATTCTGAAGTGACTATGTGGACAGAGACGGCAATGGTAATTCTTGAAGCAACATAAGGGTACGTTTCGGCTCTACTGGTTTATTATATCTGCCACCGCTGCCACCAAATTTGTAACGTCCCTATGTCGTATCCGTCTTCAGCAATACGGTATAAATCAGATATTTCCTGTTCACGCAGGGGAATGGTAGCGGGCCCTCGTAAATCGGGGTAGGGAAAATTAACGACTATATCTACTTGGCCATGAAAAGACGACAGTCAAGAGATTTTAGTAACATCTGATATTTTGATAATAGTTCTAACATGCAGTATTACTCAACGTGTACAATTAAAGAGTGGTGACACACTATGATAACAACGATGAGGGTGATCTGATTATGGACAGATAATGACTAATATGAGATGTACACATGGCAAGATACAAAAGCACAACAGGCGACTGTGAGAGTAAGCAGACTCAAGAAAGGATATTAGCACATGTAAACACGGACTAGATTTATGCTAAAATCTGGCGGAAAATCACACTAACGCAAACCCAAGTCATGGTGGGAATCACGAAGCTGGGGTTGGGAAATAATGCTGGGTGAGGGAGTCACACAGCGGGATCACGAAGCTGGGGGTGGGAATAATGCTGGGTGGGAAGTCACACAGCGGTAGTCACGAAGCTGGGGGTGGGAAATAATGCTGGGTGGGGGATTCACACAGCGGGGATCACGAAGCTGGGGGTGGGAATAATGATGGGTGGGGGAGTCACACAGCGGGGATCACGAAGCTGGGGGTGGGAATAATGCTGGGTGGGGGAGTCACACAGCGGGGATCACGAAGCTGGGGGTGGGAAATAATGCTGGGTTGGGGAGTCACACAGCGGGGATCACGAAGCTGGGGGTGGGAAATAATGCTGGGTGGGGGAGTCACACAGCGGGGATGACGAAGCTGGGGTGGAAATAATGCTGGGTGGGGAGTCACACAGCGGGGATCACGAAGCTGGGGGTGGGAATAATGCTGGGTGGGGGAGTCACACAGCGGGGATCACGAAGCTGGGTGGTAAATGAATGCTGGGTGGGGAAGTCACACAGCGCGGGAATCACGAAGCTGGGGTTGGGACTAATGTTGGGTGGGGAGTCGCACAGCGGGAATCACGAAGCTGGGGTTTGTGACTAATGCTGGGTGGGGGAGTCGCACAGCGGGGATCACGAAACTGGGGTGGTAAAATAATGCTGGGTGGGGGAGTCACACAGCGGGGGGTCAGGAAGCTGGTGGAGACTAATGTTGGGTTGGGGAGTCACACAGCTGGGTGGGGAATTACACAGCAGGTTGGCACACGGCAGGGGTGGGGAGATCGCACAGCCGGGGGTCACGAAGCTGGTGTTGGAATCATGACACATAGCTGAATGGGGGGGGGGGGGCACACAACAGCTAGGACGCATGACAATGGAATTGGGATCACCTAACAGGGGTGGGAGGGGGGCACAAAGTTAGGGTGTGGCGTCACACAGCAGGGGGTTCATGAAGCTCAAATTGGGAATCGTATTGCAATGGGGAAAAAGTGGGTGGGGTAATGGGATATTGGCATTATTATGGTTCCAGCCAATATTAATAATCAATAATGTCAGACTGACGTTCAAATCATCACATCTCACGACTAACGGACCATTGGTAACATCGTCGGTGAGTAATGTTTAAGGGGGGGGGGGGAATATTTGGGCCTTGGGAGTTCTGAGACATGAGTTGCGTCTCGAGTTGCGTCGCTCGGGACAAAGTCGCCAACTGACAGATTTCACTCCTATTTATAGGTGTTGTCAGGCCGAGTTGGACAAGTTCCGTGACTTACGGAACTTGTCCAACCTCCCGCATAGTGATTGGCTAGATTGTATGGACGGAATATTCCGATCAGACACGAGCCAAAACAAGCACAGCCAGTAAACATGGCGGCTGCATTCAACACACACAGGAAATGCCAACAAACTATTGTGAATTATAACGAACTAAACAAGTTTCCTGGTGTGTGAAGACGACAATCATAAACTATTGACACTTGTGAACATTCAGGCATGCATCTGAGATCGTGGTAAGTTGTGTGCATAAAATGACAGACGTGTTTTGTTGTCCAAAATGTGTGATAAATTCGAAGCGAGGAATACGCAATACACATCTGTGTATAGCGATGCTTCGCTGGCTGGGTCGCTTCAATATTGATCGCATAGCCCAAAATCCCAATTTCTCCAGTCACAACCACAACTTATGTATAGATGGGTCAGCCACCATGATTTTGGGTGATTAATGCCCCAGAGAGGGGGTGCACAGTACAGCCATGATTGTGCCGCGGTAACCAGGCAAGCTACGTGTGATCTACGCCGGAAATATATCTGCACTTGTATAAGAATGCACCACATTGTATCAGAACTGGGTCAGGTATAATAGGTTGTTAGCATAAATAACTTATTTAAACAACCCAGATGAATCACGTGGTTGGAGACACGAAGCCACTACCGTATATGGACCTAATTAGATATGGCAGGTACCGACGCAATATCTGACACTAATTGGTAGCATCGCTTAATTTGGACGTTGTTGTGTTAAAGGTACGTGCCCACACAGTAGACACAACATGTTCATTATATCAGAGACATCATCTGAGACATTTTCTGACAAGATAAACATTCATTCACCATTACCCCACGTATTGACTGACATTATTATACATTTTATATCAGACGTACATTTCCACACTAATATCAGGGGCGATAACCGTGTTTCCATAAACTGTTAACGGACATTACTATTTATTCTCTGTATTTATGTTTTGATGTGCAATGATAATACTTTATAATCTGTATAAAATATTATTTTTCCAGGTGACACATTTAATTAGTATAAATATATATTAAAAATGTCTTGCCTCATTTCCATATGAGAATAGCCTGATACCACCGCGAGTCACTATCAGTAAAATAAATATTACTAAATGAGTATATCTGTGTAGCGGGCACTCGTATGTTTTAGAACTGGCGGAATAGTGACACAATTGTAAGCTTATTTAATTCCTATAAAGAGCAGTTTGTGCCTACTCAGTAGGCATGTACCTTTAAACGGCATGCTACCTAATACAATGTATGTGACGAGCCATGTGATTTCTTTCCTAAAAAGATGTGCGATTTTTCATGAAAACTATTTACAGAAACAGTGTTAGTTTCTGTAAATGACGTCGAAAGTTGACGAAATCTTCATAGCAAATTCCGCATTTGCACTGAACATTTCGTCAACTTTCGACGTCATTTACGGGTCTACCCGATGAACAATAGTGCAGGACTGACGTTGAAGGCAGTTTACACACGTGGGTCAGGAGGTTCGAAGGTAGAATGATTGGAGCAGAATTAGAGGTTCGATACTCAACCAGACTCGGACATTCTACACGTGAATATTACCACTATACGATGTGAACACGGTATCCCGTCAGACCGGGGTCAAAGGTGAGTATTGGAGATATCGTCCCCGATATTGCTGCAGCCCATTGTGTCATGTCAGCTACGCCAAAGTGTTCCTGTGCAGGAGACAAGTTGATGTCTCGCCGTGCAAATGTTAGCTTCTGTCCAGCCTACTTGGTAAACGGGTTACCCTAACCCTAACCCAAACGTCCTACCATGTCCTGTATGGGGTCAAGTGAAACTCGATAGTATTTTACCAATCTGGGGGCCGCCGTATCACTAAACTTTGTACGATTAAGAGAAGAGAAATTGAAATTAACAAAGTTCGCATTGATTTAGCAGCCGATTTTGAGAAATATTTTGTGAATTTACACCTGTAGACACGCGGATTAGTAAAACATTGACATATTGTAAAGTATGATCATGACACATCAAACAATAAATAGAGATAGTACATATTGTTTTCGTTGTCGTTTAAAAGAGAATCGACCCTGGTCTCAAGAATGGCAATTCATGTTTGTTATAAAAAGCATAAAAATGCCGATAATGGTAATGGTAAATGAATGTTATTTTGCGCTAAAAGAGGCCCTATCTAATGGACGAAAACAATATGTCTCCCTATAGAAGAACCTGTGATGCGGGAATGTAGGTCGAGTGGCCGCGACACGTAGGTAGTGCATCATAACATTAGTGCATCACATCAATGTGAAAAATAAGTGCACCACAGTTATGGAAGGTCATATCCGCCATAATTATATTTGGCTTGATGCTTGCTGGCTGATGACATTTTAAGTTCTATCCGTCTTATTACAATTATATGTGGCTTGATGCTTGCTGGCTGATGACATTACACGTTCTATGCGTGTTATTGAATTCACCGTTTGTATTTATGACAATTCTATGTGGCCTGGTGCTTGCCTGCTGATGGAATTACAACTTATATCCATGTTATTATATTCGTCATTTGTATTTATGACATTTGAAATCATCTTGGTTGTAATATATATTTGTCTTTATTGCATGCGCATTTGGCTTGATGTTTTATTCATTTGTCATTACTGCTTTCGGCCTTATTCAAAGTGCTACATGTAAGTGCTTTTTTCTTACTTTCTATTGCAAATGCTTAGTGCAATAAAACAGACACACGAATAAGGACGTATCAATAATTGTAATGTAAATAAGACGAATGAACAAAGCAATCAGCTGAATGGACATGTAAGAAAGACAAATACAATTACAACAAGCAGATTTCAAATGTAATACATACACATGACGAATACAATAACATGAATATAAGTTGTAATGTCATCAGCACGCAAGCATCAAGTCACATATAATTATGGTGGATATTACCTTCCCACATTACTGTTGCAATTGTTGTTGTCAAGGGGCGTGGCTTATCGAGGTAACTTCAACCTAAACACCCCAAAGGCTGGAAAAGGCTACAAAGGCTACAAAGGCTGTTCGATGTTGCTTGTACGTCCGTTAGCGGATATTTATTACATGCATTTTCATTGAATTGACTGAATTATTATGTGTTATGATCATTTTATGAAATTTAATCATTTTAATACAATAATCCACCGCAAATGTTACATGTACGTGTTTTGGTAAATTGTCTAAACGCGCACTTGCGCCGATCGGGCCGCGCGGAATTGGAGTGATTAACACCTATTAACATATCGTTTAACTGGTGCAGCTAAACACCGATTATACTTATTGCATTATTGCATTATTGCATTATTATTACTTTGTATTATTATTATTATTCATTATTATTATTCATTATTATTATTAATAGTCTATACATTTTATTAATTATTATTATTATTATTAATCATTATTTATTTATTATTATTATTAATAATTATTATTTGTGTACCCAATTTATAGTTTTACTATGGTTATTCAAACGAAATAATCGATAACTACGAACTACAATGCCAAACAATGCATAGTTGCAGCCTGACCC
This sequence comes from Conchocele bisecta, assembly GCA_029237695.1. NCBI lineage: Eukaryota > Metazoa > Mollusca > Bivalvia > Lucinida > Thyasiridae > Conchocele > Conchocele bisecta. The sequence goes on along the minus strand of JAQRGA010000082.1, from coordinate 101,387 downwards.
GAAATGAATAGTACTGTGCAGCTGACCATGCACAATTGTGGCTTGTTAAATTTGTCACAAGCTGGACCCATAATCATTAAACCGTCGTATTTTATCTATAAATATAATTTAATATGTGCATATACGAGGGTCATCCAATAAATAGTGAAAACGAATATAAGTTGATATATTGTGCATATACCTGAATTAAATTTGGCCTACCGCTATATTGACACTTCGTCAACGATGTCGCATTATATTACGTCACTACGTTGTATGACGTAATATTCATGTGACGTTATAATCACATACGTCAAGGGTCATGAACACGGTGATGATAATACTGAGCCATTTTCACTATATATATATTGGATAACCCTCGTATGTGTGCATCTGTAAATGTCAGTTTGAACAAGCAACTTTGAACAGCCTTGTAGCCTTTGTAGCCTTTTCCAGCCTTTGGGGTGTTTAGGGTGACCGAAACGCATGGCAAAACAGCGATGCAATAATCAATAATGGAACTCCGGATGTCACTTGAAACAGTGCGAATGAATAAAGCATCAATCCAAATGCACATGCAATTTAGACTACAACCAAAAGTAAGTTGTAATGGCACCATTCAGCAAGCATCAAGCCACATAGAATTTTAATATGATGGATAGAACTTAGAATGTCATCAGCAAGCAAGCATCAAGCCTAATATAATTATGGCGGATGTTACCTTCCATACACAGTCGGCGGTAGACATTTGCCTAATAACTTTTCCATTTCGCGCACTAAAATATCGCAATAATCTTGCAGGGCGTTGATATGGAAGCGTCCTGGAGCCGATTTCATCAATTTCATCATCATCTAGCAAAGTATACTTTGAGGGAGAAATTTTAAATCTTAGGATAAATTTATTAATTTTTATTGTACTGACTTTATTACATTATCACAGCCAATTTGGCTGTGATAATGGAATAAATTCACCATAATAATTCTGAATAGTTTTAATCATCAAATATATGCAATCGTTAGTTCTGTATGAAATAATGCATTTCGGAAAAATCAATGATTACTCCCTCAAAGTAAACTTTGCTAGAAAAGTATACTTTGAAATGTTGGTGAAATAGGCTAGGCTACTGGTGCCAATGCTAAAATATAGTTATACTAACTTCTAATTAGGAAATACTATCTCCTAAATAGGACTTAGTATCTCCTAATTGGGAGATACTATTGACTTACTATATCCTAATTAGGACATATCTTCTAATTATGACTTAATATCTCCTAATTAGGAGTTAGGAGATAAAACATGTTTTATCATTGACACAGACAGTAAGTCATAATTAGAAGAGAGTGAGTCCTAATTAGGAGATACTAAGTCCTAATTAAGATATATTAAGTCCTAATTAGAAGTTACTATCTCCTAATTAGGAGACAACAAATATATATTTTATCATTGGCACCAGGACGTTATATTGTTACTGAAAGACAATTCTAGAAAATGTCCTAAACTGAACTAATAAAGTGTGTATTAGCAAAATTCTTAAGTCACTCACCACGAAGTAAAGTAAAAAAGCTTCAAACGTAAATTTGGAAATACTACTTCGTAATAACGCTTATGTAATGCAATGTAATGTAATGTAATTAGAGTTATGTACTCAGAACTAGGTGTACATATGTATAAGACTCCTGAAGTTATCGTGCGGAAACGAGCAAAGTGAAACAATCTGTTTTTAGAGCATGTGATTTTGAACTTGATACAATGAACACCACTTTCGATATTCATGCACCTATGAAGTAAATCGGATAAAAAATTTCGCTCCGAAACGAGTTTGTACGGACCTAATGACGTACGTACGGGCGGACGGACAAGCCTAATGATATATGTCCCACTCCGAGTGCGGGTAAACCATATAAAAACATGTATTGCAAACACTGTAGATCCAGATGGGCCGACACGTAACGACTCGTCTCACCAGGATCTACAAAATCAGGTAAAACGCACCACACACGCACGCACGTATTCACGCACACACATACGCAACGTCATTGGAATAAAGTAGCACGATTGACATAGGCCATATTGCATAAGCACAGCATCAGCAAGTAGTGTTGATTCTTACGGAGCCCCGCAGGGGACATGGATGTTTTAGTATTAATTCGTTCCCGGCCCACGAAATAACAATTCGTTCCCTCAATTTAACAATTCGCTCCCTCGATATACCAATTCGCTCCCACGAAATGACAACTCGTTCCCTCAATTTAACAATTCGCCTCAAATTTATAATTCGTTCCCACGATATAACAATTCGTTCCCACGATAGATATAACAATTCGTTCCCAAAATTGTTATTTCGTGGGAACGAATTGTTAATAAAAAAAGAATTCTACGTCCCCTGTGGGTCTGCGTAAATTCTCAAACGTATTGATTGGCAATGATGATGATGATGATGATGATGATAAAATCATACTTGATTCTACAACCGTAAGCCTCAGTTAACAAATGTTTTTTCCACTGGGGATTGTATGAAATTATATACCATAAACATAGATAATACTGCACTCTGAGACTTCAATTAAGGCTCAATAACTCATTGCACACACATCTTGCTGAACGAATGAAAGTTAATAGAATCAAATTCAGTGACGGTTCGTCTATTAATGGCTGTATGAAATTATGGTCAAAATAAATAATACTTGACTCTACAGCTTTAATTAACATGATTAAGTCTCGGAAAAACAAATATTTGTGAATGTATGAAATGTCAGACAGTAGCATAACCTGACCTGCTACCAGGTCCACGCCACACCAGATTCACTTTGACAGACTCCGTAAAAGTAATATGATTAGTACAAATATGTATTACTTTGATAATCTGAAAAATTGGATTTAACTCTCAAGTAGCAAGAAAGTAAAAATGTACATGAGGGGCAAAACACGGATATAGGATTCAGACAAGGACGAAACACATTGTTAAATTTACCCTTTGTATGTTCCTAGCCAACACAGTTGTTAAATTGTTTATTTACATCTCATAAACTGTATATCATAAAACAAATAACAATAGTACAACACAGGCACACATACAATTGCCATTCTAAATGAATTACAAGAGAGGGCTCGAAAAACATTAAGCAAACAGTAATACATTTCAACAAATACATATACAACATTACATGTACTTGTTGCATAGTATGGAGCTGCATGTATATTGTGACAAAGTGATGTATTCACCGTCTCTATACATTTAAATCAATGCATGGACTACACTGGTCGACTACAAGTTACAAGCGTAAATCCCATAATTCAATAGCCGCTTTCCGAAGCAGAGAAAACGGTAATATGATCTGTAGCTCAGCGAGATATATATAGAGCCAGCCAGGTATTGCAGAGGGAGTTCTCCGCAAGTCTTTAAGCTCTAAACCTCGTCCGATAGTTGCATCATTTGTAGTTTAGCTAAATAAAATAGTTTAATAAATGATGGGTTCTGTTTATGCGTTCCGTGCCCAGACAGTGGATTTGATAAGACTTTGTAACATGTGTTAGACTTATTTGGTGCCGTGACCAGGATATTTTACGAAATATTTTACGAAAATGGTGTTGTCGTGGAACAATTGTGCGAAGTGTGATGTGTAACAGAACAGTGATTGTGAGCCGCTGGCGAAGAATTGTGTAGCAGAAGAAAACACCAACAGATCGGTAAGTTGTTTTGCTTATTTGCTACCACACTATGGCTGAACGGGTGTCAGAGCATATTATTCGCTTGCAGGCTGAATTTGTGAAAATGTGTGAAGGAATGGGAACACAAATTAAAGGCTTGTCATCCACTGTTGGTGCTCAGGGCGTGGCCAAGGTTATACCAAGCTTTGATTTGGACGGTAAACAGTTTAAGTCCTGGGTTAAAGAAATTGAAAAGTATGCACAATTAGTTGGGTTGGATAACAAGGGCAAAATTCTAATCGCATACCAATCAAGCAAGGGTCCTGTTAGTGATTATCTGAAGCGATATTTTGGTGAAAATCCCAATGCTGAGTGGGATGCAATTAAGTATGATCTGACCGCACGGTTCGCTGATATTGTAGATCCACAGCATGCCTTACTTTTGTTGAGACGTGTCAGACAAAAACCCACTGAGTCAGTTCAGGTGTATGCCGAGAGGTTAATTGCAGTAGGTGAAGATGCATTTGAAGGACAGGCGGCAGATACAGTAGACCGACAGTTAATTGGCAATTTCATTGACGGACTGTGGCAGGACAACCTGAAAATGAGGTTAATGCGGGACAATCCAAAAATGATGAAAGATGCAATCACAATCGCAACAAATGAACAAAACTTACGAAAACGTTTTAATTTACGGACAGGAAGAGACATGAGAATGGACGTACATGACGGGGTACATCAAATGGGTCCTCAACCCATGGAGATTGATCATTTCCGCCACAGGGGCGGGCTTACGCTTTTCGTATTGTAATCGAAAGGGGCACCAGATTAACGATTGTCAGGTGCGAAAACAGGGGAATCAGGTTAATGCTGCAAGCATTGTTCAGGGAAAGTCGAGGTCAAAAATGGACGTTAGTTGCTATGGTTGCGGAAACAAAGGACATTATGCGAGAGAATGTCCGAGAAATCAAGGGGGGCCCAGATCACAGACATACAGAGAAATGGACGTCAGTTGCTATTGTTGTGGAAACAAAGGTCATTATGCGAGAGAATGTCCGAGAAATCAAGGGTGGCCCAGATCACAGACATACAAAGGTCAAAAACCTTTAAACGGGGGTGCTTCCCACATGTAGAGGCCGATGTGGGAAGAAAATTGAGCAAACTCACAAACATTGTCATCTCATTAGCTGGAAATCCGAACTCTTGTCTGATAAAAATACAAAAACGTAAACATAGAGCCTTGTTAGATTCAGGTGCGGATGTATCACTAATTAATCGTAGGGTATATGAGTCATTAAAAGTCAAGCCTAAATTAACTAACAAGTCATTAAATCTTTCAACAGCTGGGGGAATGCCTTTGTATCTGGATGGGTGTGCCGAACTTAACTTTGAGATAGGGGGATTCCGCATGAGTCATGTGTTTTATGTAGTCAGAAATCTTAGTAGAAACATCATTCTAGGACAGGATTGGCTACGTGCCAGAGGCGTCAGAGTCTATCATGATCTTGGCTGTATTCGCGTAAACCAAACATACATCCCAATGGTAGAGGATATACATGTAGCCTCAGTTGCCAGGGCAACGCGTAAGACCAAAATTCCTGCTCAATCTGCGCACATATGTACATGCAAGGTAAGACAAAACCCTAATCTCCCGGAAAACGAAATTTAAGAGATAAATCCGACAGGTGATGGCTATTTAAGTCACGAACCAGGGTTAATGTTTCCAAACACTCTCGTAAAAATGAACGCTAATAGACATATTCAGATAATGTTAGTTAACACAACTAATAAGACACACACCCTAAGGAAAGGTACGCCGTTAGCACGTATTCAGGCTATTCAGACGCTGTTATCTCATCAGTAGAAAAAACACTCCCAACGTTGAACCGTAAAATGGATCAAATGTCTGATAACTGCGCGCATGAAACTAATTATTTTGAGGAGATAGACACGTCGGAACAGCTGCGAGATAAGGTAATTGGATTGTTGAGCAAAAATAGAGATTTATTTGCAAAAACAGATGCTGAGTTAAGCCAAACAGACACGGGTAAGATGAAAATTGATACTGGTGACGCCCAACCAATTAAGCTAAGACCATACCGAACACAATTAAATAACCGTAAAGTCATAGATAAGGCCGTAGATGAAATGTTAGAAGCAAAAATAATTGAGTGTTCGCGATCGCCTTGGTCTTTCCCAGTTGTTATCGTTGATAAGAAAGACGGTTCCAAGAGGTTTTGTGTGGATTTTAGAGCATTAAACAAGGTCTCAAAAACAAACAGTTATCCATTGCCACTAATTGATGATATATTAGCACTCCTAGGAAAAGCTAAATACTTCACTTCTTTGGATCTAAAAAGTGGATATTGGCAAGTGTTGATGGATGACAGAGATAAAGAGAAGGGATTGTTTCAGTTCAATACCATGCCATTTGGGCTTTGCAATGCACCTGCAATATTTCAACAATTAATGAGCGGCGTGTTGGAGGGGTTAGATGAATTTGCGACCGCTTATCTTGATGATATCTTGATTTATTTCGAAACTTTAGAAGAACACATGCATCACATACAACAAGTATTTGATCGTTTGCAAACACATCAGCTGCGTCTCAAATTAAAGAAGTGCAGTTTTCTCAAGAGCGAAACTAATTACCTTGGGTTCGTTATCAATGAACATGGTATCCAGCCGGAATCCAGGAAAGTAAACGTAATTAAGTCGTTACCTGTTCCAACTTGCGCTAAGGAAGTTCGCAGCTTTATCGGTATGTGTAGCTATTATAGACGTGTTATACCTAACTTCTCAGAGATAGCAGAACCAATTATCACACTAACGAGGAAATACGCGAAGTTTAGATGGAATCCGAACTGCCAATTAGCGTTTGACAAGCTAAAAAACACGCTCGCGTCGATACCGTTGCTAGGATACCCAGACACAAATAAACCGTATATCTTATACACTGACGCTAGTGATAAATGTATAGGTGCGTGCTTAACTCAAAGTGTAAATGACGAAGTAGGGATGGTAGAGAAACCAATCTACTATCTATCACACAGGTTAAGTGATACACAGACCAGGTGGTCTACCATAGAAAAAGAGGCGTTTGCGATATTTTATAGTCTTCAGAAACTCGACAACTATCTTCATAATGCTGAGTTTGTGATAAGAACCGACCATAAACCCTTAAAATACATTCTTGAGTCACCAATGCAGAACAAGAAAATCCAACTATGGGCCTTGAGCATAGCAGGTTATAACTGCAGTGTAGAGTACATTGCAGGCACTGATAACTCTGTGGCAGATTTGTTATCACGTGTGCCAATCGAGGCTAGCGCTCAAGACGATTCATGTCTGGAACATCCTGATATCAGTGATAAAACATATCAGATTAACGCAATTAACTCGAATAGGTTCAATCCAAGCGAGTACGCTAGGTGTACCGTTGAGATTGACGATAACCTCCATAAACCTGTAATTGATACAGATTTGGACATGACGGTAGAGCAAGAAAAAGACGATAACATCGTGGAGCTGAAACTTGGGCTGAAAAATGATACGTTATCACGTGCGATTGCCAAGAAACATCTGTTGGTAGATAATGTATTGTATTACATCTCGAACACGGAAACTGACCCAGTTCTCAGACTGTACGTGCCGGAACATCTCAGGAGCGATGTGGTAACGCAATATCATGACCATAACGGGCATATGGGGGTAGATAAGACTCATGACGCAATCAGACAGAAGTATTACTGGCCCAACCTTTACAAAGAACTGTGCACGTACTTTGCGAAATGTGTTACGTGTCAGACACGTAGCTTGACAAAAATCAAACCACCACTCCAGGAAACTGACATCCCACCGTACTCGTTTGCTAAAATTGGCATCGATTTATCAGGTCCGTACCCAACAAGTCTGTCAGGTAATAAATACATCGTTGGTTTTATTGACTTATACAGTGGTTATCCGGAGGCCTTCGCTGTACCAGATAAGTGTGCCGACACTATCGCTCATTTGTTAATTGACGAGATATTTAGTAGATATGGATGTCCGTTGGAAATAATTTCTGACAACGGGACAGAGAACATCAATCGCGTTGTCAAGGAAACGTTGGAAGAACTTAACATTCACCATGTTACTACATCATTCTACCACCCACAATATAATGCAAAAGTTGAACGATTTCATCGCACATTGCATGATATATTATCTAAGAAACTCAAAGACAATCTAAACACATGGCATTTGCATCTCAATCAAACTCTGGCAGCTTTTCGCTTTAACCGAAATACTTCATCGAGATTTACACCATTTTTTCTGTTATACAATCGTGATGTAGTGCTACCGATAGATACGATTTTGAAACCAAGACGGAAGTACATGGGAGAGGATAGCCATAAAATCGCATTAGAACAACAACACAAATAGTTTTTGTTAGTACATAATCACATGAAACGTGCTAAACGACGCCAAGCAAAATACGCTGATAAGAATAGTAAACTCGTGAATTTTGAAATCGGAGATCCTGTTTACTACCGCAATTTCCAGCGGAAAAGCAAATTAGAAGCGAAATGGAAACCATATTATCGCATTATAGAGATAACTGGTCCTGTTTCATACATCATTAAACATCAGTTAAGTGGTTCTACAACCAAGGTACACGCAGAACAAATCAGATTGGCTAAGGTAGATGATTGGGAAATTCCTAAAGATAAGGAAGGTAAACCTTTACGAGCAACTAATTATGTAGCTCCACCGATTAACGAATCTGAGTCGGAAAGTGAAGACAGCCACGATAGTGATAATGAACCACTCGCACGTATAGCCGAACGTTATCGCAAAGTTAGAAAAAATAGTATCGATGAAGACGACGTGCCTTTATTTGAGTTAGCACAACGTCTCAGTGAGAAACGAAATAATGAGGGCGTTAGTCAGGATGAAACTGATATGATAACAGACAACGAAAATAATGAGATACCATACGAGCCACCGCTTTATGAATCGGATTCAAATAACACACCTGTTGATTCTGTCAGCGATGGTACGTTATCTGCTAGTGAGGAGCAAGATATGTTTATTAACGACATAACTATAGGCAATGAGCCAAAGCAATGTACATCAGCAAATAGAACAATTAATAAAGAAACACTGGTAAATGGATACCAGGGACATGTTGAAACAGTTGATAAGCTTTTATCTGCCATATGTGAGTTGATGAGGAAGTAGGCTTCATGTTATGTGTATAACAGTAATAGACAAATGGTCTATGGCTATAGCGCGTGTATATCAAATATAGACAAGGCACATTGTAAATGTGTAGGGTAACTATGTGTTTTTGTTATATTTCAGGCAAAATGAATTGCATTGTATTATTAATATTAATGGGCATGACAGAGGGGGTGGTGATAAAGGAAAATGTTGTTTTTCACAAAGTCAATGACATCACAACGGAACGTGCTAACCGATGGTTTCTCGTACTGACAGTGACACGTACCGTACTGATCGTGTTAATCTGTGGCGAACTAACACGTATCAACAACCAGACATGTTGGCAACATATGACTTAGAAACTGATGTATTCTTAATTGACAAACAACGGAACAACTACGTATTACTGACGTCAGAGGAAATTGACATGTGTTCAAATCCACATACTAAATGGTGTGCCGTGTCTTCGCCTGTGATGCCAGTAAATCTAGCAAATACGTGCTTGATTAATCTTTTTATGAGATCTGACATAGCAATTCAAGATAATTGCCAAGCAACCGTTACAACAAAGAACAAATTACCGATGGCAAAACATCTGATCGGGCAAACATGGGTAATCGCATCCAACACAAATCTGAGGTTTTCATTAACGTGCAATGATAGGCATATGGATGACGTCATAGTTCATTATCCATTGGATGTTATCCAACTATCTGACAAGTGTGTTGCTTCAAACAAGTATTTCACGTTAGAAGCACCATATGTAATCAATGCCTCTGTGAAACTGAGTAATAACGAAATTGATTTATTACGCGAAGTCAACTGGACCAGCAGTTTAGTCTGGGCACCTTATGTTAAGATTTTTCCTGAATTCCCTAAATTGATATTACCTGATACATTAGATGATATCAAAGAATTCCCATTGGATACACTTATTGATGAGCTACAAACGGTAAAGGAAATCAATGTTACGAAAGGTAACACCTGGCCTCTATGGGCTTACTTGACATTAATCGTGGGTGGTCTAAGCCTTGTTTTGTCATTGAGTATAATCTTATTTGCCTATGCATCCAAAATTCAAACAAGCCTCTGCCTGTCAATGCCAAGAATGTGTGAATGCAATGGCGTAGAACAACCAAGGGTCAATGAACCGGAGGTGCCAGCGGTCACGTGCGTGAGCCGACAAAGTTGTTCGAAAAGAGATCATGATACCTCTACGCTGGCGGGAGCAGATGACGTCACGATGGAACGTCTGTATCCGGTACTCGAGGAGATTACACGGCTATAAATAACATTTCCTGCAAAGAGACGATGAATTTATAGAGCTGCAGCAGTGTAAATAGTATTTCCACGTGGATGTATATTGGACAAATATAGGTATATATGTGTGACTTATATTGGACCTATATTCTATCTTTATTGTCATGTCGTGTATTGGAGCTTGGACTAAAATACACGTACGAGGGGACATGTATATTCCCTCGGTGTTGATGTTGAACTATAGAACGGCGCATTCAATAAATTGGATTTATTGATTTATGGAATGACTTATAAATACATGTGTAATTGATGTTGTAATTGCATTCTATGGAATTTACGTATCTGAGGAGCAGACGAAGATATGCTGACATAGGCGTGTGCATTATCAATGTTATGTTTCTACACCACGTCATGGGGATGTTGTGTGCCATAACGGGAACAACTGAGATCGAATGGACGACGAACAACAGCTGTTCTATTCATCACGTGTCGTGACGTCACACGTGAAGCAGCAACGATCTACGATTTGACATAGCGTATGCTTACCGGGCCGTGTTATGTATAACTTCTAGATCATCCGACTGTTAACTGTAGGTTCCTGTTATCGACCAGATCATCCGACTGTTAATCACAGGCTCCTGTTGTTATCTCCCAGATCGTCCGACTGTTATATGCAGGTTCCTGTACTATACGGTGTGCCAAAACATAGATGAAATCTGGCATCTATTTTATCTAATAGATTCGTCCGACAGTTAAATGCGGGCAGCAGAATGTTGTTATCTCCTAGATTCATCCGACAGTTAAATGCAGGCAGCGGTAAACAACACGTAGAGCTATATACCTCACCACGTCACTGTGACGTATACCGTTGGAACTTATTGTATGAATGGAATGCCACAGAACAGCTGATCGAGGAAGTGCTGACGTCACCACATGAAACACACTAACTGTACTACTAGGCTGCGGAATACGTGTGGTATCCATGACAACGGATAGCTCGCTATTTACCTGTAGAGAGCTCCGGCGTGCTGTGAAATTGGACACTTTTATACGCTGAATTCCACCAGTCAGAAATACCATCGTGTTAGCGGGAGGCGTGGATTTATACATGGTCGTTTGCAGACTACAACGTGGATCGCCACGATTTATATAAACAATGAGTTTTGGTCTGAACTATGATGCTAGGATTAAGTCATGTGCATACAATATTCCGTTTATATTGTTAGATGTTTAGAGAGAATTTTCACGTGCCTTGAGCTACATTCATTGCAAATTCAGTATGTACTAGTATCAATGAACTTGACTGGGATTCTGTAGCAAGAATTCACACCATATGGTTTTATACCCAGTGTTATAAATTTTTAAATATTTCTTCCTTTAACATTGTGCACTATGCTGATAATTTTAAATCTGGGATCTACCCATATTTAATCTTGTCGGGGAGTTGTGACAAAGTGATGTATTCACCGTCTCTATACATTTAAATCAATGCATGGACTACACTGGTCGACTACAAGTTACAAGCGTAAATCCCATAATTCAATAGCCGCTTTCCGAAGCAGAGAACACGGTAATATGATCTGTAGCTCAGCGAGATATATATAGAGCCAGCCAGGTATTGCAGAGAGAGTTCTCCGCAAGTCTTTAAGCTCTAAACCTCGTCCGATAGTTGCATCATTTGTAGTTTAGCTAAATAAAATAGTTTAATAAATGATGGGTTCTGTTTATGCGTTCCGTGCCCAGACAGTGGATTTGATAAGACTTTGTAACAATATACACTCTGGACTATATATACACGTATGCATGTTTAGGCATGCACATGCATATATACTCGTGTTATATGATAAACGCATAAATTTCATCCCATGGTGTCACAAAACTGCTGCGCCCCAATCGACACATTTCACAAAATCGGTATTAACTGCGATGCCATGCTACAACATGTTTGTCACACGGGACTCGTGTGAATATATGAATCAGCCCCATACTCGCATCAAATTAATATTTTTTGATATTTATTTTTTTTTACTGAAAAGGACGCACAAATCAGCAATAAAACAATAAGCCATTGAAGTTGACATTGCCACTGCGCTTATCCTGGTTAATACAATCAGAGGCAACGGCAACCGCTGTTGGCTTATTTCTTTCTAGCGTCCCACATTGTATAGCTACCGCTAATCGGGATCAGGTGATAGTGCAAATAAATCATTATATGTTTTATTCACCTGTCTAAAAGTGTGTTAAAATATATTGAAATAAACCACAAATGAGTGTCTATGTACAAAGGCATCTTACTACGAAAAGGCTTAAAAAATTAATATCATCTCAAATCAAAGATTTGAAATGAACTGATTAGCAGTAGATATACAACCGGGCTTAAGAAGAAAGTAAACGGTATGTGTAATAACACAATATTTGTATTATTTACAACCATGTGATTAAAATTTACACTGGACTCTTTAAGACTTTCATTAAGTGACAGAACACTCATTGCACACACCAATTTACCATGATGTTAGTAAGCTATAAATGGTACCGTAGTATATTGTAGTATTGCAGAGCTACTTCCCGCAACTACCACGGTGTTACAGCCTCTCTATTATAATTGAATGGTGTCATTGGCACACTTCTCTTATTTGACCAGTGACACAATTTAGATATTTCCTTTTCATATATAGTACATTATAATAGCCTAGGAATTATCGAAACTGTATTAGTGCCTTTACGATCATTTTAATAAAAAATAACAAGGCTAAATTAAGCATCTTCAGTGATAGTATTCCCAATTTTCACAATCTCAGTCGTGACTTCGAGAGCTTACACATTTTCCCCATGTTTTGTATCAAGTGTGTTAAGTTTTACATTTACTTTTGATTAACCCAGTGCTGTGTCGGATGTGTTTGTATACTGGACTACAGCAACAGGTGCACTAGAGTATTATATAATCTGACTTACATTAAGTCACATCTAGCTTTAATAATAGGCGGGTATTGTTAGGATGAGTGTACTTTGCTCACAGTCAGTCCTTGTGGGTTTTTTGGGGAAAGAAGGATTTTTGTTTTTCGTTAAAGTTTTTCGTTATACTATATCTCTGCAACTGCTTTGCCCATTACCTTGAAACTTCACATGGGTGTTTATCATCATCGATATTTTCATTTTACCCCCCTCCCGTGCGGCCCCTGTGCCCAATGTCAAGACAGTCTGGTCTGGGTCTGCTCTGTTAATCATTCAGTCAGTAAATTACCTGACCTGGTGCAGAGCTGGGGCCCGTTTCACTAAGCTTCGTACGACTAAGAAGTTCGTAAGTGCAAATTTAGGATCGTCTGGAAATGTAAATTGATGGATTTACATTTATTGAGCATAGGCTGCATATGCAGCCTATGCTCAATAAATGTAAATCCATCAATTGATTAGAAGAAAATATTGCTAATTTGAAATGTACAGACTATCATAATTTTGCACTTACGAACATTTTAGTCGTAAGAAGTTTAGTGAAACGGGCCCCAGTTGTTGATCCTCTCACGTGAGAAGCAGTTTAATAATGAGTTTTGAGTTTTACTTCATCTATATAATGTGTGAACCGAATATTGTCTGCAGCTGTTTTTCTGGGACAGTAAACATTTCACTTCCACCTGTTTATATCCCCAGCCTCGGTAGAGCCAGGAGACATATGGTGTTGCATTGTACAGTAGGTGGGCAGAAGTAATTTCCCACCCATTGAAATCCCATAGACTTGCATGTATTTGTAACTGTGCTTGTTAGCATGTAACTTCAAATATACTTTGAAGATTTTAATAAAATAAAATGCATTGAGTAGCCAGAATTCACAGAATTACCGTAAACATATGGATTGTTTTTTTAAAATGTTTTTGCCATTGACGTCAATGGTAATGTCGCTCAAAAAGTGACGTAAAATAATTACGCCGTATTTAAAAGCATGTATCTATCAAACTGCTTGTGATAATCAGTAAGCAAAACATTCATATTCTGCATAAATCTATTTTCTTTCAAACACTTTATATTTCATTGAAATTGGTAAAGTATGTACTGAGCTACATGTTTGGTAAAGTATGTACTGAGCTACATGTTTGGTAAAGTATGTACTGAGCTACATGTTTGGTAAAGTATGTACTGAGCTACATGTTTGGTAAAGTATGTACTGAGCTACATGTTTGAGAGTCAAGATGGAAATACATGTAAGTCTATTGTATTTTAACTTTCGTGAAATGACTTCTGTCCACCTACTGTGTGTCCGTGTGTCCAGTGAGGAAGTTTGCTAGAGTTCCTATACTTTCCTTCTATGTGCTCAGAAGTATATGTCGCGACCACCAACTCGTTGAAACGGTTCAAATGAGTGGTTACAATTTATACTTTCATTGAGAAATAACAAAAATAAAATTGAAATATTTAAAAAACATTATACCGGTAAAGGTGTATTCCGAATGTAATGGGTTAAAACTCAACCAATATATACTCTTGGAATATGTATTTGAAACTCTGACAACTGCTACTGTCAAGGTATAATATCAATTAATCAATCAATCAGAGTCAATCAATCACAATCGATGTTTTTCAGATCTCGCGGTAGTGATGAGACGAACCAAACATGACTGGGAAACGTTCCAATTTCAGATGGAGTAAAAGTAACTGTATTGTGTATGAAACCTTGTCATAACGCAGATAAATTTCACGGGTTTTGTTTGGTCAGCTTGCTTGGCCCTAAATGGTACTCTTTTGTGTTGATGGGCCGTTAAGCACCATTCAATTCAATTGGTCAGCTTGAAGGGTAATATGAGCCCATATTACCTGTCTAGCCCGTCAACATGGATCGGCTCAAAATGGCTGCGGGTTGAGGAGGACTCGAAAACGAAACATTTTGGAAATCACCTCTGCAGCATGGCCATTGGGACTGGTAATGACGTAACTTAGAACAGAAAGGTTAGATTTTGAAAATCTGTCCAGAAATTGGCATGATATTAACAAATGTCTCATTGTTTATTTCTGGATGACGTCGGGTCATATTTGTAATGCCATGACGTCGTGCCGTTTCGCGCCATATTTCTATGATGTTATACACGTACCAATACACTTATAACACTGATGACACACATATTTTCTCCTGGAAAAAATATAATTATGATATTATATTATTTTATTTCTCACCAAAAGTATATGAAGTTACCACCCAGTCTTTTATAACCCTAAACATTCGGACACAATTAATTCTGGGAACTACTGATAAATATATGGTTTCCCCACAAGGGTGTCCCAATATTTAAGATACGTATGGATGAACTGTTTTATCATAATACCAATGTTACCCAGTCTAGTGATTGTAAGGTCTGGATTGAAGATATTCATTTTCTGACAAATAATATACAAATGTCAATATTCAATGATCAGGAAGTGTTGATTTATTATAGCCGCTCGCAAGTGACAAGAATGATACACAAATATTGTCAATCTCCCCGAACTTCCACCTCCCTACAACAACCCCTCTCTGTAACAATAGCCACCTCCCTACAACAACCCCTCTCTGTAACAGCCGCTATTTTATGTCCCAACTGGACAATTGGCTCTATATTTAACTGTCCTCCAATAGCCGCCTTCCTACAACAACCCCTCTCTGTAACAGCCACCTCCCTACAACAACCCCTCTCTGTAACAGCCACCTCCCTACCAAAAAACCCCTCTCTGTAAAAGCACCCAACCCTACAAAACAACCCCTCTCTGTAACAGCCACCTCCCTACAACAACCCCTCTCTGTAACAGCCACCTCCCTACAACAACCCCTCTCTGTAACAGCCACCTCCCTACAACAACCCCTCTCTGTAACAGCCACCTCCCTCAACAACCCTCTGTAACAGCCCCCACCTACTAACACCACCCCCTCGCTCTAACAGCCGGTATTTTATATCCCAAATGGACAATTGCCTCTATATTTAACCTCCCTACAATAGCCACCTCCGTACATCAACCCCTCTCTGTAACAGCCGGTATTTTATATCCCAAATGGACAATTGCCTCTATATTTACCCTCCAATCCTATAGCCACCTCCGTACAACAAACCCCTCTCTGTAACAGCCGGTATTTTATATCCCAAATGGACAATTTCCTATATTTAACCTCCCTCCAATATCCCCACCTACATCCCTCTCTGGTAAGCGCCTATATTTAAACCTCCCAAATGACCACAACACAACTCTGTAACAGCCGTATTTTATATCCCAAATGGACAATTGCCTTATATTTAACCGTAACCTCCAATAAAGCCACCCTTCCCTACAACCAACCCCTTCCCTGTAACAAGGCGGTTTTTTAATTTTAATTATTCCCAAATCCGACCAATTGCCTCTAATATTTTAACCCCCTCCAAAAGCCACCTCCTCCAAAACCATCAACCCCTCTCCTGTAACAGCTGGGTATTTTTATATCCCAAATGGGACAATTGCCTTCTATTTTAACCTCCCTCCCAATAGCCACCTCTCTTACATCCAACCCCTCTCTGTAACAGCTGGTTCCTTTTATACCCAAAAGGAACAATTTGCCTCCCCTATTATTTAACCTCCCTCCAATAGCCTCCGTACAACAACCCCGCTCTGTAACAGCGGGTATTTTTATATCCAAATGGACAATTTCCTCTTATTAACCTCCCCTCAATAAGCCACTCCCTACAACAACCCTCTCTGAACAGCGCTATTTTATATCCCAATGGACAAATGCCTCTATATTTAAACCGTCCCTCAATAGCCACCATCCCGTACATCAACCCCCTCTCTGTAACAGCCGGTATTTAAATCCCCAAATGGACAATTGCCTCTATATTTATCCTCCCTCCAATAGCCACCACGTACAACAACACCTCTCTCTGTAACAGCCGCTATTTTATATCCCAAATGGACAATGCCTCAATTTTAATATTTTCCCAAATGGACAATTTCCTCTATATTTAAACCTCCCTCCCAAATAGCCACCTCCCTACAACAACCCCCTCTCTGTAACCCAAAGGCCCCTTATTTTATTAAGTCCCAATGGAAGCAATTTTGGCCTTCCATATATTTAGCCTCCCTCCAATAAGCCACCACACTACATCAACAACCCTCTTCTGAAACCCCAGCTGGTATTTTATATCCCAAATGGACAATTGCCTCTATATTTAACCTTCCCCTCCAATAGCCACCTCCGGTAACAACAACCCCATTTTCTGTAACAGCCGTAATATTATATCCCAAAAATCGGACAATTGCCTCTATTATTTATTAACCTCCCTCCAATAGCCCACCCTTCTACATCAACCCCTCTCTGTAACAGCTGGTATTTTATATCCCAAATCGACAATTGCCTCTATATTTAACCTCCCTCCAAAAGCCACCTCTCTACATCAACCCCTCTCTGTACAGCTGGTATTTTATATCCCAAATGGGACAATTGGCCTCTAGATTTAAACCTCCCTCCAATAGCCACCTCTCTACATCAACCCCATCTCTGTAACAAGCTGGTCTTTTATAATACCCAAGGACAATTGCCTCTATATTTAACTCTCCCTCCAATAGCCCACCTTCCCGTACAACAACCCCTTTTCTTTCTGTAACAGCCGTATTTTTATTATCCCAAATCGACAATTGCCTCTATATTTAACCTCCCTCCAATAGCCACCTCTCTACATCAACCCCTCTCTGTAACAGCTGGTATTTTATATCCCAAATGGACAATTGCCTCTATATTTAACCTCCCTCCAAAAGCCACCTCTCTACATCAACCCCACTCTCGAACAGCCGGTATTTTAAAATCCCAAAATGGACGAATTGCCTCTATATTTAACCTCCCCTCCAATAAGGCCACCTCTCTACTTCAACCCCTCTCTTAACAGCTGGTATTTTATATCCCAAAATGTACAATTGCCGCTCGATATTAACCTCCCTCCAATATCCACCTCCGTACAACAACCCTTTCTTTCTGTAACAGCCGGGTATTTATAATAATCCCAAATTCGACAATTGCCCTCTATATTTTAACCTCCCTCCAATAGCCACCTCTCTACAACATCAACCCCTCTCTGTAACAGCTGGTATTTTATAACCCAAATCGACAATTGCCTCTTCTATATTTAACCTCCCCCAAACCAACTCTCTACATCAACCCCTCTCTGTCACAGCTGGTAATATATAATATCCCAAATGGACAATGCCTCTATATTTAACCTCCCACCAACTAGCCACCTCTACAAACATCAACCCCTCTCTGTAACAGCTGGGTCTTTTAATCCCAAAATGACAATTTGCCTCTATATTTAACCTCCCTCCAAATAGCCACCTCCGTACTAACAACACCCATTCTTAACAGCCGGTATTTTATATCTACAAATCCCAAAATCGACAATTGCCTCTATATATAACCTCCCTCCAATAGCCACCTCTCTACATCAACCCCTCTCTGTATCACTGGTATTTTATATCCAAATGGACATTGCCCTCATATTTAACCTCCCTCCAATAGCCACCTCTCTACATCAACCCCTCTCTGTAACAGCCGGTATTTTATATCCCAAATGGACAATTGCCTCTATATTTAACCTCCCCCCAATACCACCTTCTCTACATAACCCCTCTCAATTCAGCCACCCTCCCCCCACCTTCTGTTTTCTTAACATCAACCCCTCTCTGGTAAACACTGGGTATTTTATATCCCAAAAAATGGACAATTGCCTCTATATTTAACCTCCCGCCAAAAGCCACTCTTCTACATCAAACCCCCCGCTCTGTAACAGCCGGTAATTTAAATCCCCAAATGGACAATTGCCTCTATATTTAACCTCCCTCCAATAGCCACCTCTCTACATCAACCCCTCTCTGTAACAGCTGGTATTTTATATCCCAAATGGACAATTGCCTCTATATTTAACCTCCCTCCAATAGCCACCTCTCTACATCAACCCCACTCTGAACAGCCTACCACAGCCCGCTATTTTATATCCCAATTGGACAATTGCCTCTATATTTAACCTCCCTCCAATAGCCACCTCTCTACATCAACCCCTCTCTGTAACAGCCGCTATTTTATATCCCAAATGGACAATTGCCTCTATATTTAACCTCCCTCCAATAGCCACCTCTCTACATCAACCCCTCTCTGTAACCAGGCCGCCTATATTTCCAATGAACACTTTTTTGGCTTATATGTAACCCCCCTCCAATAGCCACCCTCTCTACAATCAACCCCTATGTAACACCCTATTTATATCAAATGACAATTGCCTCTAATATGTACCCCCCTCCAATAGCACCTCTCTACATCAAACCCCTCTCTGTAACAGCCGGTATTGTATCCCAAATGGACAAATTGCCTCAATATTTAACCAATTGCCACCTCTCTACTCAACCCCTCTCTGTAACAGCCGGTATTGTATATCCCAAATGAACAATTGCCTCTATATTTAACCTCCCTCCAATAGCCACCTCTCTACAACAGCCTGGTCTGTGTCTTCCCGTGGGTGGTTGTTGTAGAGATGTTGTACTGAAGTGTCTATGTTCTCGGTTGTAAATATGTGTGACAGTGTCCGCGTCTAGGAGATGCTGGATATTCATGTAAAATGGTTGGGCAAGTAACAATGTTCTGTCTGATTCCCAACACTAACAAATAGTGTCTATTGTAACAATTTTGCCTGGGCGAGTATATTTTAATCATACTGGAATCATAACAAATGGAATTTTCATTCTCTGAATCATAAGACAATAAAACAATGAAACCAGACTCAAACATGTCCAGTTTTTACTGAAATTTGTAAAAGCCGTAACATGTCCTTAGCTGTCGATAGGCCGTGGAACACCATTAAATGAAATGTAAAATATCAATCTTGCTTACACACAGAGTCCAACTGCATATGGCTGTATTCTTTAATTGATGTAGACCCCAAACCAATCAATCGGTTCCTACACAAATACGGATGACTCAAATGAGTCGCATATTGTCAGTGGAAAATAATTTCCAATATTCACGAATGCATGTGATAAATTATCACATATTTCCTGATTAACCCGATCAACACTACAGACCGCTTTCCCAATGTTTGTAAAAAATGTAGATCTCATCAGGATTTGCACTGTTTGTGGATATTTTCCGATATTTAACAAAAACTCGTCTTTCCCAGTTACTTATGTGTGAAAGTGTTGAATGCAAGTTTGGTTACATTTTCAGATAAACTGACCCAGTTTGATAGCTGAAACAACGGTGGAAACACAGCTGGGGAGTGAAGAGGAAGACTTTGCAAACTCAACTGCATCGATTGCAGGCAGTTATTATTTACCGTGCGGATGATATTTTAAAACCGAGATCCATCTCGGAGCTAGTGGGTGGCAGGTGGGAGCATGCGATGGGTCATTTTACAATCAGGATTCATCCTTACCGGAATCCCGAACAGAGACCTGGTTTGGCCCTCCGGTATGTCTTTGGCATTCTTGTATGTGAGGGTTGTATGAGCAATATGATTATTCCTAATCATATTACTTTTAGGGGAAGGGGCCAAGTGATTTTGGTGTGGTATAGACCTGGTACCAGGTCAGTTTATTCTAATTTCAAGGCTGAATATATTTTTTCTCATAAATATTCTGTTCTGAGTTTTGGATTGTCCCCCCAATGCAGCCGGTTAAATATGGGATCAAACCCGTTGGCCCGGCCTTACATGACTGAGCTGTTGATAGGCCGTTAAACACCAATAAACAAACAAACAAACCATCTCGGAGCTTAGCTGTTGTTGCGATGTTAAAACTTAAACCCTTTTTTAATTTGAAAGGATAATGTAGTATACATGTATATCGCTGGGTTGTATATCTCTGGATATGGGGAAAATGTAGAATTTGTTTAGGCCTGAGACACAATAAGTAAAAAATTACCAAATAACAATATTTACAAATGTTAAACAAAATGTGTGTGATCCAAGATGATTAACTCTACCAGTCTACAGTGAGAATACACAAGCCCGGATCTGGAATTACCGCCCTTATCGCAACACAGCTTATCTCTGACATTGATTTAAAAATCTGCAATATTTTCTGTAAATGACGTCTAAAGTTGGCATCCGTGTAGTTTGGTCAGATCCTCCTAGCAGTTTTATAAATTGTATTGTTCTTTGTAATAACATTTCAATGGCTAAAAAGGAACTTGTTTTATGAATCTATCGATGACTTAATTATCAACCATTATCATTCAGGTATAGTAGTTAAAAGTATTTCTGTGCGAGTCATGAAAATATAATCCCCATGCTGTCCGTAAGATACAGTGTTTTCCTTCGGCAACTATGTGGTGTGTTGTTATCCCCTCGTCGATTAGTCCATGTACGTACATACGTTAGTAACGTCCTTCATTTTTAGTTCGCCTGCACGAAGTGCAGAAGAGCTTATGGCATACCCCACGGCGTTGTTGGCGTCGGCGTCCACAAACTTAACGTTGGGGTAAATGTCTTATAACTTCTGTTTCCTTTCATGGAATGCCTTGATATTTCATACATGCATTCCTCAGATGACCCTCTACCATGCTGTAGCAAATCGATGACCCACCACCAAACCCTTACCCCAAGGTCAAGGTCACAAACTTAGCACATTCATAAACTTAACATTGGGGTAAATGTTTTATAACATCTGTTTCCTTTCATGGAACGCCTTGATATTTCATACATGCATTCCTCAGATGACACTCTATCATGCTGCAGAAAATCCACAACCCACCACGCAAACCCTTACCCCAAGGTCAAGGTCACAAACTTAGCATGTTTATAAACTTAACGTTGGGGTAAATGTTGTGTAACTTCTGTTTCGTTACAGGGAACACGTTGATATTTCATACATGCATTCATCTGATCCTCTATTGTGCTACAGCATTTAACTTCTGTTTCTTTACAGGGAACGCCTTGATATTTCATACATGCATTCACCTGATGATACTATATCGTGCTATAGCAAATCCATGACCCACCCCTTTGCCCAAGGTCAAGGTCACAAACTTAGCACATTTATAAACTTAACGTTGGGTTAAATTTTGTTTTACTTCTGTTTTCAGGGAGCTCATTGATATTTCATACATGCATTAATCTTAATATGCTATATTATGCTATAGCAAACCACGACCCACCTTGCACCACTGACCCTAATGTCAATGTCCACCGCACGACCCTTAACCCAAGGTCAAGTTATATAATATTCATGTTTTTTTATGCAACTGTCCCAAGTTTGAGTGAAGGCTGCCAACAGGCGAGCTTCGTTGTCTTCTGACAACTCTTGTTCAATAACTCATGAACTACTTCACCGATTGTGATACTATTTGGCCACATTAAGGAGCTTATGGGTTTTGCGACCAGTGTAGATCCAGATCAGCCCGTACTTCCACAGGATCTGCACTGTTCGCCAGTCCATCAATGAAACCCTAACTAGTCTACACAGGTGTGCTATTTGATCAGGAGCTACACCGGTCGCAAAACCCCATTTCTCCAGTCACATCCACAGATGACCACGGTTTGGCGTACCTACCTCTTTGATGCGGAACTTCCTGAGTTGTGTGGCCATTCTATTGGTGGCTTCAGCGTGGCCATTCAACAAGTGGGAGGTCCCGATGTGTGTCCAGTGGTGGTCGTGGAGGCAGCGAATGGCAAAGTTCACAAGGATCTTCATCGCCGCGATGTTCGTCTGTGATTTGGTTACTGGAGATCGGGGAGAACATATGCTTTGTTGTGATAAAAATATTCACTTTGTGATAAGCCAACATAATCCATATAAGACAAGCCGTGTGATTTTGTACCTAAGAAGATGTGCGATATCTCATGACAAATATTTACAACGGTTAAGATATTTTGTGTACATGACGTTGAAAGTGGATGAAATTTACATACCATGTGCGGAATTCTATTCCGCTATTGCTATGAAAAAACAAATGATGTTCGAATATTTAGGGTTATTACGGTAAGTCACTATGGAGAGGAGGTTCGATCTATGCCTAGTTAGCTCAGACGGTATGGCACAGGTATGATCCTTAGTTCGAGTCCTGCGGCCAGGTGCACTTTTCTCTTGCACCGTGACATTTGGCACCCGATGTTGGACCGTGACAGATAAAGACTCAAGATCTTCCCACAGACGATCACTGTCCCAAACAGTATGGAATGGAACTCGTTTACATGTACATAGTGATTATCTGGTGGTAAGTTTTTGTTTCACATCGTAGTATATGTAGGTGTGCCATCATATAGTTACCGTGCTGTAATGGCGTTCGTCCGTGCGCTCAGCGCACGTTTCAAGACGGTGTCCGTCATTCCATGCGTCGGCACACTATTAATACGTTATTAGCGAAAATAAGTGGCAAACAGCGTAGGTCATAATGGCGAGCGGGGTAGCTCCTTACTATACTATCAGATCAGACTGCGCGGACGCAAGCGACGTGAATTTCTCCGTTCAGTTTAGTAAACGAGGAAGTCGCGTGATCTTCGACCAAATAAAGTCTGTCACCCGATTACAGTCATACCGCAGGTAACGACATACAATACGAAACTATGCCGTGTTACGAGCCCGTGAACATGACTTGAATTATAATCATATGGCGGCGGGTCAGGCAACGTTGGAAATCGGCTCCGAAATCTCGCTGTAGCGATTAGAAATTATTTAACTATGAAAATAAACGTTATATTTTAGAAATCGGTGAAGACTTGGTAAGGATGTTATATTTTGGGGGTTTAAAATAATGGCCGTTACAAACAGGGGGGAGGGGGGGGGGGGGGGGGGGTTGTAGAGAGGTGACCGTTTTAGAGAGATGTATATCGTAAGGATGTTATCAGTTTGGGGGTTGTTGTAGAAAGGTGACCGTTGTGAGATGGATCTTGTAAGGAGGTTAGTATATAGGAAATTTTCCGTTGGGGTATAACATAATGGCCGCTAGAGAGGGGGCTGTTGTAGATAGGTGGCCGTTGTGAGAGTTGTTGTAAGACGAATAACCCTTACAAAACTACATGCCTATTTATCAGTGTTTGCAACCAGTGCAGATCCAGATGAGCCGGTTCGTGGCGGTGGGATTTGTCCTTAAATAAACAAACGACAGTCCATTCCAGTTATTTATGGTTGCTACAGAGAGGGGGTTGTTGTAGAGGCGGCCATTTACTCATAATTCATGCGAAATTGGCCTGTTGTACCTGTTCATATATATCCAAAACGTGCACCTGCATTCCAGATGGATTCCCTGACCCGCTGTGTTATATGGTCAGTCCGTCCGACCAGTACATTTATATATACATGTGCGTGTATACCTATTCGGTGAAGTAGGGGTAGGGGTGAGCTGTATGTGTGTAAATTGTGACGGGACACTAAATATGTGGCGACTATATCGATGGGTCGTGTTTACTCGCTCAATACAACTTCTGCTCATGTGATTTTCTACTTCAGGGCATATTCCATAGGTAATATTTTCTGTAAATGACGTCAACAGTAGACAACATTTTCATAGCAACTGCGGCATTTACTCTAAACATTTCGTCAACTTTCCACATCATTTACGGAAAATATCACGTTTCATGAGATATCGAACATCTAGCTAGGTACAACATCACATGGCATGTCTGCATGTATAATTTAACTTGAATACACTTGACACTGTGGTCCCATCTCTATATGACCTTAGCTGTTGCTGGGACATTAAATCCATTCACATTCACTTTCACTTTTTAAATGCCTTGTGTTATAAATAATAAAGGGACTTGAATCTTCCCAGGTTCGAATCTCACAACTGGCGTATATATATTGGGGAATATATATATATATTGCTACTGTTTTCGTCACATGTTCGTCAGTTGGTTTGGCATGTGAATTCCTTATGAGTTATGAAGTAAAACATAAAGGATATGTAAAATTGGACACGTAGCTAAATGTTAGAATGAATTTCAAGATTATTTTGCTTTATAATAATCCAAATTTCATAGAACCCGCAATGTGTATGCACCCTATGCGATAGCAAGGTGGGGAGGGGGGCATATTGCGTTGCTCTTGAGGTTCCGTCCGTCCGTACGTCCGTAGGTCCGAGCTTACAAATGGATACATATGTGGCTAGGAGAACAATAGGTTATGTAATATTCTATTGTTCCGTGCTCTTATGTGGCTAAAAATTGCTCTTACATGGCTACAGAACAATAGGGATGAACAAAGGAAAAGGTTGGGTTAGCCACATAAGTATCCATTTGTAGGAACGTCCGTACATCCGTCCGTCCGTCCGTGTACATTTACGTCGACAAGTTTGTAAGAGTCTCCAGTTAGAGTCCAGTATGCCACGGGACATATCCATGTTTTATAAACATACTGTCTAGCCTTTCTTATTTTTATTATATTTAATAAAAGAAATAAACAGAGATTGCCGATGCGAGAATCGAACTGGGAACCCGCTGTTTCAAAGGCGGCGTGTGTACATGTTCCCATTATACCAGTGGATCATCTATTTACAGAGCTTTGGTATCACTTGTATGTACTCGGCAGCCATGTATTGCAACAATAACAAACGTCATTTCACCTACGACAAATGTGGAGTTTTAAAAATAATCTTTGTTTACAATACTATTTATACTAACCCGTGAACATGACTTGAATTACAGTCATATGGCGGCGGGTCAAGGCAACGTTGAAAACAAAATATTTTGGAAATCAGCTCCGAAATCTCGCTGTAGCGATTAGAAAGTGGCGGACCTATACTCTCTTGTCAATTGAGATGATTCAACTCTTTGTCAGAATTGTTATATGTTATCTCCCTTGAGTTAGCATATTATGTCACGCAAATTTCTTTGGGGGCAGCCATATTGTCGTGCTACGCCTAAATGGCGAGTACGACCAAGAAAATAGTGCCCTGTGCCAACTTATCCTATGGCCTATTGGTCTGTCTTGCTTTGTATCTAAAACTCTACATGTACTATACTCTATAGTTTTCACAGTTTGTGGATCAGTTTATCAGTTGTATTTTGGAAACTACGAATCAAGACATTTTGTGCGTATGACTATAGCAGCTATATTTTATATTGCCTGATGATCTGCCGGACACCGCGCATCACACCTGACATACCGATTCTTAATATTGATGAATCGACTAAACAACAGAGCCACCGGAAACCACGCACCATACCAGACACACCGATGCTGTCACGGTGTATTGACGGGTTATTATTTCCTGTGCTGTTGATTAGATCCAGCCGCTACTTGTTCTGCTCATTCTCTCCCAGGCACAAAGAGTAGGATAGTAATGTTGGTTTATTGTCGTCGGTGCGATGGTGTGGGTGTTTGGTCAATAATATTAAGTATGTTGTTTTCATACACGGTGAAACAATCGTTTGAATAGTCTGTTGATGTAGCTGGGTGTCTCACAAATATTTAGTATTAAATAAATAATAAGTGTTTAACTTAGTAATCTTATGGAGCTAACCTAGTTTCAGTACTTTCAGTACTTTGATTATATGTTACCTCCTTTCTGATAACATATTATGTCACGCAAATTTCTATGGGGGCAACCATATTGTCGTGCTATGCCTAAACGGCCTAAACGGCGAGTACGACCAAGAAAATAATGCCCTGTGCCAACTTATCCTATGCCGTTTTGGTCCGTCTTGCTTTGTATCGAAAACTCTACATACATGTATATTATTCTCTATAGTTTTCCCAGTTTTGGGCTCAGTTTATCAGTTAAATTTTGGAAAATACGAATCAAAACATTTCGTGCCTATGAATACAGCAGCTATTATATTTAGTTCTCACAGTTAGGTAGCAGTGACCAGTTAGCCGCCAATTTCGTACAATTTTTCTGGGAGTTACAAACAGCAATTTATTCTAGAGAAAACGTGTGGATGGGAATGGGTTGGCACTAGCACAGTACATTTGCCTCTGGATGATGATTTAGAAAATATGCAACTTTCAGTCTCTAGTTCCGCAAGTGATCATTTTTTGTGGAGATAACATATTTCAGTCCTTTCAGTACTTTGATTACTACATCGGGTGGATATACAGACCTATAGCGGTGTTTGCAAGCAGTGTAGATCCAGATGAGCCGGCTGTAACGAAACACACAAATCATGATCTAAAAACTAAAATGCCGGAGTTATTGAATCAGGGTTGGTCCAATAGTGTCCCGCCGTTTCTACAAATAATGGTGTAAGTTTCTGTTTGCTTTCATTCTTGGAACCTGTGATCACTTGTGTATACATGTATATAAGCCAAGTCACAGGTTGCTGATACCTTCAGTGGTTAAATGAGGAATGAAATGAACCCTGTCATCCCTAAATAATCTTGATATGGTAATTTTCCGACCAATTTAAGGCTAGTCCATTTATGAACTGGGGTGTTTTTTCCCTAAAAATATGAAAATTTCTTGCAAAACGTGCATATCCTGATGAGATGGCTCATTACGAAGCAGCTCATCTGGATCTACACTGGATCTACACATATAGGTATGTACTGTCAATAAGTCTGTACAAGTTTCATTATCATCATGTTACTTTAAAATTACGGATTGTTTCACTATTAGTATGTGAACACTTCACTTTGTACGAGTCCATACTTTGCATCTATTAATGGAATCATAATAAGTTTTTCGAAAATCGATAAATGCACAAAATGTTGACAACTGTAGTTGCTTTCTTGTTTCAAAAATATTTGTTAAACATGCTACATGATCTATTGCACTACGCCTCTTCCTGAAACTGTTCTGTTCGTCAACAAGTTTGCCATTTGTTTCCGACCAGAACGATAGACGTGTATTTCTAATAGAGATATAGAGAGTATACATAGCTAATGCTAGCGAAATACCTCTCTAAGAAAGTGGGTCTCTTGGGTCCACAGTACTAGACTTTGGTATTGGGCATATACTAGTTTTACACCATGCAGATGGAATTGTGCCAGTGTCAAAGCAGATATTGAAGAGTACGTGTAGAAAGGATACATGTGTACAATTCTTTACCACATCTATTGGAATACTATCTCCTGGCAATATCTAAAATTGAAATGTGTCTATGTAAAACGTCAACTGTTACAATTTGTTCACGTAGCAAAAATATATCATCTTGGTCTGAACTTGCGTTTAACAAAGTACGGAAATCCGTTTCCCATTTAGCATGTTTAGACAGGATGTCGCACACTTTATTTGAAGTGCCGTCGTTATCAATAATAACTTCCATTGGTATGCACTTCTTATCACAAGTATTAACTACAATTTCACCAAACGATGTCCATAAATCCGTCTGATAGTTATCGTGTACTTCGTCTAATAAAAATATGTTCTATACCAATAGCACCTTTTCGCGCGCTGGACCTCTCGGTCAACGCTTTTTCTCACAACACAGTAATCAGCCTTTACATGTACATAGTGATTATCTGGTGGTCGTAATATATGTAGGTATGCCTATCATATAATTACCGCATTGTAACGGCGTTGTCCGTGAGCTAAACGTACGTTTCAAGACGATGTCTGTCCGTCCGTGTGTCCGCACAATATTATACGTTATTAGCGAAAATGAGTGGCGAACAGCGTAGGTCATAATGGCGAGCAGGGTAACTCTTTACCATACATCAGATCAGACAGCACGGACGCGAGCGACGGGGATTTCCAGTTCAGTTTAGTAAACTAGGAAGTCCTGTGATCTTTGAGCAAGTAAAGTATTTCGCCCGATTACAGTTAGTCATACCACAGGTAGCGACATACAATACGAAACTATGCCGATGAGTGGTGGTCGGGCGAACCAGACGGCGTAAATTAACGGTAGGGATTCCTCCTTATAGGGATCACGATTTTCCTGGTTTGGCCATCATGTACGTTTTTATCTTTGGCTCTTTTGTTACCTGGCAGTTGAATTGAGTTATTTCCCATTATAAAAGTAGTAAGATTATTACTGATCCTACTGCTTTTGAGAGGGGCCAAGTGATTCTGGTGTGGCGAGGACCTGGCATCAGATCAGGATTATTCTGATTTCGGGGCTGAATATATAGTTTTGTTATTGTAAATATTCAGTTCTGATTTTGGGATATCACCCCCCCCCCCCCATTTGTACAGGTAATGTATGGGATTTAGTACTAAACCCATTGACCCGGCCAATGACCTTAGCTGTTGATATGCCGTTAAACCCGAACAAACAAACAAACAAACAGTAGTTACGTGTAAGTAACGAAATGGCTGTCAGCTGTCAGTGGGGTCATGCGTGCCCCATGGACACGTTTCTAGTGTTACCTCCAATCATAATCATTTTATGTCCCCATGACGAACAGACGTTCACCCATGATGTTCAGAGTTCATTTCCCACTAGCTACTATAATTCGCCTCCGATATGTTATCTACGGCTACAATTTGACCCATTCAAAAAATGTGAGCAACCGAAGTGCATACCCAAACCTGTTACTTGTAGGTCAACATTTATTAAACTGTATATTTTATACTTTTAAACAAATAATCGTTGATGTACAACTAGTAAATTGCCAATTTTGATAGAACAGGGAAACCATTTTCCCATGGAAGCCATCTTTTCTCTTGTTGTTCAACGCCGGGTAACCGGTTGCAAAAATCACTTTTCCGTGTGTTACATTAAAGAGATGGAATTAAATTGCTACCCTCGCGAGAGGTATGGAGTGGGGTTGCAAATTGGTTTCTAATTTCCCACTAGCATAGAAGTAGCATGTAAAGAGATGTAAAGGGGTATAATAAGACATATGAAAGAGAATGTAAACAATTCCATGGTAAGCATGGTAAGAGATGTCGATGAACATAAGTATATGCCTTGTAAAGTGTGTCAATACTCAGTAGGCACATAATGTTCTTTACAGGAATTAAATAAGTGTATAATTGTGTCAATATTGCACCAGTTCTAAAAATTACGAGTGCCCGCTATACAGATATAATCATTTAGTAATATTTACTGATAGTGACTCGCGGCGGTATCAGGCTATTTTCATATGCAAATGAGGCATGATATTTTTTAATTATTTATACTAATTAAGGGCGTCACCTGAATAAATAATATTATCGCAAAATTATAAAGTATGATCATTGCACATCAAAAAATAAAGACAAAATAAATAGTAATGTCCATTAAACTTTAAGGAAATACGGTTATTACCCCTGGTGTCAGTGTGGACATTTACGTCTGATATAAAATGTATGATAATACCAATCAATATTTGGGGTAATGGAGAATGAATGTTTATTTTGCCAGAAAATGTCTGAGTTGATGTCTGACATAAAGAACAGTTTGTGCGTACCTGCTTACTGAGTGGGCATGTTACGGAGCTCCTATTTATTTTAATGATAGTGACGTGCGGTGGTATCGGGCTATTTTCATATGCAACTGAGGCATACTATTTGTATGCCCCCGCCACCGAATGGTGAGGGGGGCATTTATTTTTACCGGCGTCCGTACGTACGTACATACGTCCCGAAATGTTAACGCTGGGTAAATGGCTTATACTTTTTGTTTCCTTGCTCGGATCTGCTTCACATTTCACACACGCATTGCTCCAATGGTCCTCTACCGCCCTGTGACAAATCCACTTTCGTCCCGCTCCCGCTAAGCCCAGGGTCAAGGTCACAGACTTGGTGCGTTCGAAACCTTAACGCTGGGTAAATGGCTTATAATTTCTGTTTCTTTGCTCGGATCTGCTTCACATTTCACACACGCATTGCGCCAATGGTCCTCGACCGCCCTGTGACAAATCCACTTTCGTCCCGCCCCCGCTAAGCCCAGGGTCAATGTCACAGGCTTGGTGCGTTCGAAACCTTAACGCTGGGTAAATGGCTTATAAGTTCTGTTTCCTTGCTCGGATCTGCTTCATATTTCACACACGCATTGCTCCAATGGTCCTCTACCGCCCTGTGACAAAAACCACATTCGTCCCGCCCCCGCTAAGTCCAGGATCAAGGTCACATACTTGGTGCGTTCGAAACCTTAACGCTGGGTGAATGGCTTATAAGTTCTGTTTCCTTGCTCGGATCTGCTTCACATTTCACACACGCATTGCTCAAATGGTCCTCTACCGCTCTGTGACAAATCCACTTTCGTCCCGCCCCCAGTAAGCCTAGGGTCAAGGTCACAGACTTGGTGCGTTCGAAACCTTAACGCGGGGTAATTGGCTTATAATTTCTGTTTCCTTGCTCGGATCTGCTTCACATTTCACACACGCATTGCTCCAATGGTCCTCTACCGCCCTGTGACAAATCCACATTCGTCCCGCCCCCGCTAAGCACAGGGTCAAGGTCACAGACTTGGTGCTTTCGAAACCTTAACGCGGGGTAAATGGCTTATAATTTCTGTTTCCTTGCTTGGATCTGCTTCACATTTCACACACGCATTGCTCCAATGGTCCTCTACCGCCCTGTGACAAATCCACATTCGTCCCACCCCGCTAAGCCCAGTGTCAAGGTTACAGACTTGGTGCGTTCGAAACCTTAATCCTCGTGTAAATGGCTTATAATCAAATATGCCTCGTTTTCTTTGGCTGCCAGCGGGGGCATTCGTGTGCCGACAGGTCACATTTCTAGTTTAATTAGTTATACTAATTAAATGTGTCGCCTGAAAAAATAACATTTTCGACAGATTATAAAGTATGACCATTGCACATCAAAAATTAAATACAGATGATTAACAGTCATGTCCGTTAACATTTTATGGAAGCACGGTTATCGCCCCTGATATCAGTTTGAAAATTTACGTCTGATATTAAAAGTATACTATTGCCAATCAATACGTGGGCTAATGGTGAATAAATGTTTACTTTGCCAGAAAATGTCTCCGATGATGTCCCTGATATAAAGATCATTTTGTACCCACTGAGTGGGTATGTACCTTTAAGTACTCGTTTTAGTGAAGGTTTGAATTGAAGACTTCATCATGTAAGGAAAATGTTTTCAAAATCAATATACATTTGAGCAGTTTGCTGCATGATAAAACATATATTGCGTACCGGCGATTTTAATTGCTCAGGCTCTGATTTTAATTGTTGTTGTTTTTTTTTGCACTTTTTGATTGCGTAAATACTTTATCTGGAGCTCTGCCGATTGATTTATATATATATATATTGTAATCGGATGGTGGTTAGTTGTCACTCAATTATAACAAAGACGTTGTTATGTGTTTATATACTTATGCATAGTGGTTTATCCGGAAGTATTTGGAAAATAACCCTTGTCGCGTATACCGGTTACCTGACTAGCATACACGATAACGGTTCCTGTATAATAATGTGAATGTGTAGGTTCGTTCAATCTATACTGAGCAAAACTAGAAACGTCCCTCCATGTTTAAGGAAAGATTCATCAAAAACCAAAAGGGTTACTTTTAAAAATCAAAATGGAAAAACAAGTTCATTCATTTCTGTATCAAAGCCAATAAATTGCATTTGGATGTCTTGTTAAATATTCGAGAGATAACCGGCCAAGGGCGGTAGGGGTCAAAATCAAAAATCACAAAAACTCAGAAATGTGTTACTTAATGTTTAGAGATGGAATTTCAATAAGTAATGTGGTAAATTCAGTAAATCTCGTTAGTACCGAGTGTGGCCACCATTTGCATGAATGCATGCAATGATCCTACGCCGCATCGACGTGACGTAACGCAATACCAGTGCGTTGGGCAAATTCCTCCATTCCCGTTGTAACGCCCGTGTAAGATCGCGAACATTGTCAATCTGATGGTTAGCTCGTGCTTTGCGGCCCAGCTCATCCCATATGTGCTCATGGGATTGAGATCCGGGGAGACCGCGGGCCATGGCATGACGTCGACGTTGTTTTGCTGTAAGTATTGAGTGGTGACCCTGGCTACGTGAGGGCAGGCATTGTCGTGCATCAATGTCACACCAGGACCATGCTGACGGATAAATGGTAAGGCATGTGCATTTAGCACATCTGCAACATAACGTTGTGCATTGATGTTGCCCTGTACAACAACCAAATCTGTCTTCCGGTTTCCCATGATCCCACCCCAGACCATTACGCTCCCTCCCCAAACCTGTTCTTCTCAACAATGCAACAATCGGTGAATCTTTCATTTTTACGCCTGTATACCCGTAATCTTCCGTCAGCATGACTAACTGTGAACCGAGATTCATCGGTGAACAAAACTCGGTTCCAGTCAGCCCTTCTCCAGTTCAGATGACGTCGCGCCCATAACAGTCTGGCAGCACGGTGACGTTGGGTCATTATCTGACCATGTACGGGCGGCGTGCCCGGATTGGTTGGGCGTTACGACGTAACCGGTTGCGAATGGTCTGCCCTGAGACACCGTATCGCCTAGCAGTGACTGTGGCTGCCAATCGACGTTGACGTAAGTGCGTCAACGTAATGTAACGATCGGCTCTAGCCGTCGTTACACGAGGCCTACCAGGTCGCTGCCGGTCGTGAACAGCCCCAGTCTGCTGGTACCGGGCTGCAAGACGATCAATCGTCTTCCGACAGCAACCAAACCGATGCGCGACCGCCCTGGCGGCCATCCCACCCGCAAGCATCCCAATTGCCTGATTTCGCTCGTTTTCGGAAAGCCGTGGCATATCGAAAACAGTGAAAAATTAAAAAAGTTTTTTAATTTTCCAAATAGCCCCTATCGCATGAATGGTACGACATGAACTGAATGACCTTATCGATGACAAGTATAGCGTGCACGTGCAAAAAGTGGAAATCAACGTTCCGGTCACTGGCCGCTATGTAAACCGTGTGTATCGGCTAAACTCTACATGATCGTATTCTGAACATCGCCACGGTTTAAAATACATGTACTTTGAACATGTGGTACATACATAGACGGAGCTACACCGGCTATAAAACAGGGACGTTTCTAGTTTTGTTGAGTATAGATCCATGATGGTACACGGGTAGTGGCTATAAAGGACAGATAATGGAACTCTAACAGATCTATAGGTTATGGATGATTATTGGTGTTTAGATGTTATGAGTATAATTCAAGAATATATTTACATGTGTTAGATTATATTTTTAGTAATATTGGAAGTAGGACCAGCCCCCACCCCTTTATTGGTTTAGTGAATTTATTACAGACCCCGTCCCCCCAAGCCAAATGTGAGTAATAGGCTACCCTCGAGATTTAGGGTTGACCAATACTGGGCAGGCTTCAAACTTGGCGATAACTCACCTTTATGTAAGAAAGCAAGCCGGTCAGTAGGAGTGAACGTAACTCGCCCCGTAGCAGTAATGCGCTCGGCTTATATGGCGAACTAGGTCAGTGCACGTGCAAGGTCCAATGGCATAATCTCGAACCGAAAATGGATACACTGATCTGGGTTACTCAAGAAATAGTCTATCATGAAATATATACGAGACGTGCTAATTAAATAGTAATACCTTGACACTATAACCCAGGCCCACCGACAACTGCTCGGAAACCCACACACATGTACATGTTGCATTATTCGAGGCTACATGGACATGTATGAGGGTCGCAATGAAATATCATATCGACGCAGCTGAGTTAAGGGCCAGTGTATTACCCGCTACAGTATATATCATTTACTGTGCATGAAGCAAAAACCCACATACTGGATATCTCAAACGTACGGCAGATTAAAATAGACATGCGCAAATATTTGTATGCCCCACCACGATAGTGGAGGGGGAATTTGGTGTTAACCTTGTCCGTCCGTCCGTCCCATCCCGTCCGTTCCGCCACAAAACGTTAACGCTCGGGTAAATGTCTCATAATGTCTTCATCCTTCGACCGATCTGCTTCATATTTCATATACGCAAACAAACTTTAACGCTCAGGTAAATATCTTATAATTTCTCTTTCCATTCACGGATCAGCTTTATATTTCATATACGCATTGCTCTAATGGTCCTCTACCGCCCTGTGCCAAATCCACGTTTGTTCTGCCCCCGCCAAGCCCAGGGTCAAGGTCACATACTTGGTGCTTCAAAAACTTTAACGCTCAGGTAAATATCTTATAATTTCTCTTTCCGTTCACGGATCAGCTTCATATTTCATATACGCATTGCTCTAATGGTCCTCTACCGCCCTGTGCCAAACCATGTTTGTCCTGCCCCCGCCAAGCTCAGGGTCAACATCACATACTTGGTGCTTCAAAAACGTTAACGCTCAGGTAAATATCTTATAATTTCTCTTTCCATTCACGGATCAGCTTCATACTTCATAGACGCATTGCTCTAATGGTCCTCGACTATCCTAAATTTACGTTCGTCCTGCCCCTGCCAAGCCCATGGTCAAGGTGACATACTTAGTGCTTCAAAAACATTAACGCTCAGGTAAATATCTTATAATTTCTGTTTTATTTCACGGATCAGCTTCATACTTCATATACGCATTGCTCTAATGGTCCTCTGCTGCCCTGTGCCAAATCCACGTTCGTCCTGCCCCCGCCAAGCCCAGGGTCATACTTGGTGCTTCAAAAACTTTAACGCTCGGGTAAAGATCTTATAATTTCTGTTCCCTTTCACGGATCAGCTTCATACTTCACATACGCATTGCTCTAATGGTCCTCTCCTGCCCTGTGCCAAATCCACGTTCGTCCTGCCCCCGCCAAGTCCAGGGTCAAAGTCACATACTTGGTGCTTCAAAAACTTTAACGCTCAGGTAAACAAAAATTTTACTTGGAATTTGACCTCATTTATTATCAAAGCGATATGTGGGGCATCCGTGTTCTATGAACACATTTTCTAGTTCTATGTCGTTCTCACGACATTGCATCTCGTTACCACGACATAGCATCTCGTTCCCACGAGATAGCATCTCGTTACCACGAGTTAGCTATGTGGTTCCCATGACATAGCATCTCGTCCCCTTGAGATAGCAACTTGTTTCCACGAGATAGGATCTCGTTACCACGAGTTAGCTATGTAGTTCCCACGAGATAGCATCTGGTTACCACGACATAGCATCTCGTTCCCACGAGATAGGACCTCGTTACCACGAGTTAGCTATGTCGTTCCAACGGCATAGCATCTCATTCCCTCGAGATAGCATCTCGTTCCCACGAGATAGGTAGCCAATGACAATGAAGCATAATTACCGCCATATTTATTTCAGTCTTGAGTTGAATATTTTCCGGCAGCCAAAAGCCGATTTGGGGTTTTACTTTGTTTCGAATAACATAGTTTTCTTTTGTTACTGACTTTGCATGTCCATGCCTTCTCGTTTTGAAATCCAACTGATGACAAACTATCACTCTTGAGCGTTTTGAAAAATGTGCATACATTCAAGATGGCTGCCAAATATATATAGTGTGCCATATATTTGCATTCACATGAGAAAATTAAGCACTTTAAGAGCGTAAACTGAGTGCATTTGACATAGTGATGAAGATTGGCAACTTTAAAATTCAATTCCTTAACTGCAATATGTGAAAAATCCAAGATGGCCGCTAAATGTGACCATTTTATGTAATTTCACTAGTCACATCAAAGAGTATGATTTTTATAATCTTGAGTTTGTTGAAACAATGAGTGTATGTTTTTGTAACATTGCTGTGAAATTTAATAATAGTCTAAATAGCAGAACTCCAAAATGGCCGCCAATTGTAAATATATTGTAGTATACGTGCAATCGTATCTCTACATAAGAACACATATATCATGGCACTCGGACCATATATATATTAGATCAAATGTGATTACGAATATTGTATTTAGATACACAATGATTTTAGCACCTTAGGTATGCAATTAGATCATTGTTTCAACAGCATTAGTCCAATAATGTTATTATACCAAATACTGGTATTAAGTCAAGATGGGTTTTTTCTTAAGTTAATATACACCATCAAACAACGTTTAATAACATAAGTCCAAAATGGGCGCCGGGTAATAACATAGTACATTCTACTAGTAAACAAATCATATACTGATATAATATTTAAAACAGTACATTTGGTTATATACGTTGGATTATTCACTTTATTTTGGAAAGCCTTCTTGTCTTGCCATTCCACATCAACATCTATGCTGAAAATATTCTGACGCCAACTCCCAAGATAGCTTATATAGTGGGGCGTTGGCAGGAAGATGTAGTGTGGAACTTTACAGTAAACTGCAATGACTTAATGACCTAATTTGAATAAATACAAGAGGTTTTCTTTCATACCATTGGTTCCAACAGCTTAACTGCTCAACATATTTACTGTGAAATCACACGAAATGGCTAACCTGGCTAGTACATGTACAAATGATACATCTAATTTCCAGCATTCCATTAGCGTTATTCCAGTTTTTGGCTAATATTGCTTGCGTTAAACCAGTTTAACATGCATAGCAACTAAGGACTCCCACTGATATTATTACTTTCTTACTTGAGCATTTTTCTGCGAAAGGTACATACTTTCCACAAAAGGACGGTATGTACATATTGCTTGATGTACAACCTTTTGATATCACTTATCATTTGGTAAACTGCAAGTAATTGATATAAATTCAAATTGTTATCGATTAGGTAGAGCAAAATATATTTGTATGAGATAATGCAATGTTTCTATAACATTCTTCTTTTCAATGATAAGTCAGAATTCAATGTTTGACACAAGTTGTTCGGTTAAAGTTTTTGGTTAAGTTTTTTGCACGTACGTACGTGTGTCCGGTTAATGTTTTTGGTTAAGTTTTTTGGTTAAGTTTTTTGGTTATAAAGTTTTTGGTAGCTTTTTGGTTAAGTTTTTTGGTTAAAGTTTTTGGTTAAGTTTTTCTTTTGGTTAAGTTGTTTTTTGGTTAATGTTTGTTTAAAGTTTTTGGTTAAGTTTTTTGGTTAAACTTTTTCGCTATACTATATCTCTGCAACTGCTTTGCCCATTACCTTGAAACTTCACATGGGTGTTTATCATCATCTATATTTTCATTTTACCCCCCTCCCGTGCGGCCCCTGTGCCCAATGTCAAGGTCAAATTACTTTGAAGTTTTTGGTTAGTTTTTTGGTTAAAAGTTTTTCGTTGTACTATATCTCTGCAACTGCTTTGCCCATTACCTTGAAACTTCACATGGGTGTTTATCATTATCTATGTTTTCATTCTACCTCCCTCCCGTGCGGCCCCTGTGCCCAATGTCAAGGTCAAATTACTTTGAAGTTTTTGGTTAGTTTTTTGGTTAAAAGTTTTTCGTTGTACTATATCTCTGCAACT
The DNA here is from genome assembly GCA_029237695.1 of Conchocele bisecta. Taxonomy (NCBI): domain Eukaryota; kingdom Metazoa; phylum Mollusca; class Bivalvia; order Lucinida; family Thyasiridae; genus Conchocele; species Conchocele bisecta. Next base: position 63,190 of record JAQRGA010000082.1, on the reverse strand, counting down.
GCTTTGCCCATTACCTTGAAACTTCACATGGGTGTTTATCATCATCTATGTTTTGATTCTACCTCCCTCCCGTGCGGCCCCTGTGCCCAATGTCAAGGTCAAATTACTTTGAAGTTTTTGGTTAAAGTTTTTGGTTAAAGTTTTTGGTTAAGTTTTTTGGTTATAGTTTTTCGTTAAGCTATATCTCTGCAACTGCTTTGCCCATTACATTGAAACTTCACATGGGTGTTTATCATCATCTATATTTTCATTCTACCCCCCTCCCGTGTGGCCCCTGTGCCCAATGTCAAGGTCAAATTACTTTGAAGTTTTTGGTTAAAGTTTTTGGTTAAAGTTTTTGTCGCGCCCGATTGCGGAAAGCGCGATATAGTCGGCACTTTGGCGTATGTACGAACGTACGTACGTACGTACGTACGTGTGTCCGGTTAAAATGTTTGGTTAAGTTTTTTGGTTAAGTTTTTTGGTTAAAGTTGTTCGTTATACTATATCTCTTTGCTTAGTGTCCATGCCTCGCCACAAGGCGCGACATGCAGGCCGCGGCCATCTAGTTTATACAATAAAGCACTTTTGATTTCTGAAAGTGTATAACCTATGAAATTGCATCGTTATATTGGCTGACATGCTCATCGGTATGATAACTAATAGATTTCCTTAAGAAAAGCTTTATTTGCAAAATTTGAAAAACAAAAATGATACAAAGAAAAATAACTATTATAAACGATTTGATTGTTACTATAAGGTAATCTAGTTATATTGTAATACCAACTTGGATGTCTGCTGTATGTAGTGACACATGTGTGATCGTACATGTATAAAGAAGTTAAAGAACATGTTACTTTATTCACAAGTCAAATATTGCTATAACTGTGCTCCATATGGAACTGGACTGAACGTAATTATATGACTTAATGACGTATATGACGATGATTGCTATAAATTATATTTGGCAGCTATCTTGGACTTCTGATGTTGGAACACTTGTCTAATTACATGACATGGTTACAAGATAGCACAGAATTGACATATATATATGTGTTTTCTTTGAAATAGGTAAACTTGACATTTTATATTTCAATCATTACAGTCGCGACACCGCGGTTCGTGGACATAGGGATTGTATAGTGTTGGCCTTGAATAATATAAGATATAGCAACATAATTATTTAACCAAAACATAACGGAACTTACCTTAGTAAGCCTGTGAATCTTGTTTTATTGAAACGTGCAGTCACCATTTATCATAAACAACTTCACAAGGAGGCTGGAATCAGACTGGCACACTGGTTCGTGGATCGCAAATTAGCAGGAATAACTTCGTATTTACACTATGTACACTGTTTGTTTCCTCTATCTGTCAAAATTATTCCTCTGACCCCGTCCACGATAATCCATGACAGCGACAGTAGAATGTACTGTGACGTCTAAGAACGCGTACTGGGCAGCAGTATTTGAGATGATCCCAGTGCGCACATGACATGAACTCGCATTTCCCTCCACGTGGCAAATTCATCATACGGCAGGTGATTTAAAGCATCAGGAAAATTATTGCAACAAACGCAGCACAGGTCTTTTGGATTGTACTCGGATTCGTCCGTATTTGATGCCGAGTCATGTATTACATCTGCATGTGTTTGAACTCCCGATGAGCCTGGTTTTAAACTTTCACTAGTACGCACTGGGTTAACTCGTTTCTTTCGATTCTCCACTGTCGACTTGCCGTTAGTAGGTCTGATTGTTGTACCAGGTGATTTTACAGGAGGCTGGAATATTGATTTTTTGGGTTGCGATTCAGAGAAGTATTGCTGTAACCGGATAGTGACATCTACCTCTATTATAGCATTCGCTGCAACCACTTTACTTATTGATCGGCGCACTTTTAATACAGGCGGGACAAACACGGGTCTCTTCTTTTTGAAGAAGGTAGCAGTGGTCATTTGCGTGTTGGTCTGTGGCGGAGGTGTCGGTTCAATATGTACAGGGGCAGGAGAGTCGCCTGTATATATCAGCTGAACTGACATTACAGAACTGTCGTCTCCCAACACAGGCTGTTCAGCTATATGTTCGTCTGTTCAGGTGTTTCTGTCACAACATCTGTGGTACCGTATTCATTTTGAAATTGCTGTCGAAGTTGGTTTGTCTTGAAGACAGTGACATCAATTTCTGAAGGATTAAAGGGGTAAATCCCAGATTTCCTAAACGCTGCCTGTAAATTTGCTTGTCACAGCCCCTTTGTATATGCCCTGCAGGCGACCGAACATATGTTGTACCTTCCAATGACGCTACCTGTATTGCGTTGATGTTTCATGCATTCGTCGCTATATATTTTGGAAAATGCCCCAAAGCAGCCGACGTCCATTGGTTGGAGAATGTGCGGCGTATGTGGAGGGAGAACGAATAGAATGATCCTGTTATCTTTAGCCCAGCCTACCAGGTACGGCGATATGTGTGACCTATGCCCGTCATACATAAGTAATATATGATCATCCGGGCCGGATTTCGCATATTTGACGAAATGGTTTTGTAGGTAATCCAGGAGCACCCCAGAATTAGACCAGCCGGATTTCGATACCGTTCCCTGTGCACCAGTGCTTGCTCCCTCCAATAGTTCCTCCCTCGTTCTGGCCACTTTAAACACAAACTATGGAGGTATCTGGTACCCAAGAGCATTTCCGCAGGCGAGAATTGTCGTAGTTGACGACCTCTCAGATGTCACTAAGGATGGAACGTGGTCAGCCGACGAAACGACATGTATGGGTCTGAAATTATGTTGAACGCCTTTCTCGTCTACGTTATAGATTAACTGTGGCTTGTCCTTTAACCCGTATTTGTCCAATATTCTTCCCAGCTCCTCAAAATACCTGGTAATGCTATCTGTAAAGCAAACTTTTGAACGAAGTTACAGCGTTTTGGGCCTCTGAACCTTTCATTCTGGCCAACGACTCGGAAAGCAATAAAACCACCTGTGGGTCAATGGTGTGTCCCTGTCCCGCTTTCCAAGAAGTACGGCGTATTCAGAGGCTAAATTTATGACCTCTGAACGGGTGTAGCCATACCCAACGGTCGCGATTTCCCTGATATGTTTGGTCAGCCTCGCCTCTTCTTCTTGACCAAACAATGGTATTCCGCCGTAGGTGACGTTATCTACACATATTCTGGCATGGACTCGATCTCTCAGAGTTTGCTCTGGGACCCCATATAATTTGGCGCATGTGTGGACTGGCATTTTCTTTTCAATGACGTCCAAGTAGGCATTGGTCAGCTGAGTTGGGGAATAGATCCTCCTTCGTATTTTTGCAGGAGTTGGTGAAACCTGACATTACAGAGACGATAGTCCCACATATCGAGGTGGTAGGAGTGGAGGCGGGGGGGGGGGGGGGGGTTGGGTGGGCACATTAATAGTTATTATTATAATTATTGAACATATTACTATTCATAATACTAATAAGTATCATGTTTTGAATTTTATTAAAGAATAAATAAAAACAATTTATTCATAGAACATGATTTGGGTCAATTAACATGCTAACCATGCTGCTACAATTAACAAAGGAAGTACCATTTGGCTAGTTTCACATAAGATCCCACTACAGGTGCCTGTGGAAATATTGGATAAGTTGACAGCAATCAGTCTACTGTTGACCTGAGCTTGACGCTGTCAAAGTGTCACACCAATGATCGACGAATTTTGACACAACAAGATGAATCGAATTGCGTTGGAATGGTATGTTTGTGAATGGGGGAAAAGTCTTTAGCTGAAATTCAGGTATTTCAAACATATCACAATCATACTTACATGCCCAAGTGCAGCACAAAAACATTGCAGTGATGAAATGTAAACTTCTTCTGCTACAAACTTCCGGGTTGTGGCGCGTGAAACGGCTCGTGTTTATTTACGTTATTAATAGTAATGAATCCACGATACTGCGGTGTCCCCGATACCAGGTGCTCCGACTGTACACAATATTAATGTCATTGCAAGATAATTTATATCTGGTGGCTATCTAAGGCTTCTTCTATTGACACAATTGTCTAATACTGCATTTGAAAGTTAAATAAAACGTTAAATGTGTCCATAAACCCGAGATATGTATACTAATGTGCTTAAATTAATAAATAGCCCCAGTAATTATTATGCAATTTGCGCAGTATAAGGCAACGTGACATTTTCAAAAAAAAATCGCGGCCATTTTTTACTTTTGCTATTGGCACAGTTATTTAATTATATTCCTAAGTTACTGAAAACGTTCATTGTATGGCGCAGTTAAACGGCGTTCCTATCAGACTGCCGTTGTAATGCTTCGCAACGGCGTTCCTATCCGACCGCTGGCAGGTGGCCTTGAAACGATTTCTGATTTCTGCCGCAGTTAAACGACTGCTGTTGTCATTCTGTTATTTACCTTAGCAACGGCGTTCCTATCCGACCGCTTGCAGGTGGCCCAGAACCCCGACATTCGGCTAATTTCTGGCGCTGTTAAACGGCGTTCCTATCCGACCGCCGTTGTCATGCTGTCGTTTACCTTAGCAATGGTGTTCCTATACGACCGCTTGCAGGTGGACCAGAACCCCCATTGTATATACTACTCGGCTCGACGATTTCCGCTCCACCTAAGTTTCCCCCAGTGCTGTAAACTAACCGTTTTCGAATCACATGTTCAAATAACGGACCAATGTCTCTACATACATTACATATGCATAAAAGCGCCAATAAGTGTGAGAAAAAAATAAGCTAACATGTTTTACTCCATCTTGTAGCACATTAAGGAGTAAAACATTTTGTTAGCTTATTTTCTTTCCACTTATTAATACTTCTATGTATATGTAATGTATTTATCAACCTTCGTCCGTTACTTCAACCTGTGATTCGACTCGAATACATTATCTAACTTATACTTATAGCTTAGCGATCAACACAGCGACACAACATTGGCGTGCGGGGTATTGTGGAGTATATCACTTACATACAGCTTTATATATATACGGTAAATAAATTGGAAAACGTACCAGAACATCGTCGTTGTGAACTATGGAAGTTTCTGGAAGGAGGGCAAATGCTGGTAAAGTTGATGGAGGGAAGGAGACAGGTGGTCGCAGTCAGGACCAGATATCAAGGACGGACCAACAGGAACACCGCTGTCAGCCTTGCCACGAGGATAGCAAACATCGAGAGGCCCAAGGGTATTGCACGAACTGTAGCGAATACCTGTGTCATGAATGTTTCCAAATTCACCCCAGAGTGAAGCTCACCAGGAATCACGTCCTGTTGAATAAAGCAGATATGGCAGGAGCTGGGGCCACGCCCACTAAGGCCGGTGACATAGACAGCGGGGAGGATAAACTGACGGCCCCGTGCCCCACCCACCCCGACAAGGTCACGGAGTACTACTGTAGGTCACACAATAAAACTGCATGTGCCGCATGTGTTACGGAGGACCACAGAGGCTGTGAAGGGGTCAAGTACATTCCCGGGATTTCTAAAGGGGTCGCCGACTCTACGGAATACAGGGACATAGAGCAGGCGTTTACGGCGCTACTGGATACGATGAACAACGTTGGTATGCAGGCGTCCAACTCCCGTGACGACTTGATTAAATCGGGCGCTGAATACTTGCGTGATCTGAAGGCGTGTCGCCATAAGGTAATGGCCATCATTGACCGACTTGTTGACGATGCCGAGAAGAAATATAGGGATTACGTGGACGCCTGGACGCACAGACTAAACGATGTCTGTAAGCTAAGTCGAGACTACAGCGATCGTATCACGTCCGTACGGACGGACATCAGCGACAAAGCAAAGAGAGGCCGCGAGAATAATCTCTTTCTATTATTGAAGGAAGCTGAAACATTGATAGCCGAATGCAAAACATCAACTTCCGATATTCAATGTAAATGCAACGGGAAGCCGTGCGTGTTTGTGGAAAATAAAACATTATTAGATCATTTACACAGTGTTGGTGATATTGGAAAATTAGTTACGGAAACATTCCCATGTCTTAGTGATGACATCAATATCCGTGGACCTACAGATGACAACACGTGTAACGTCACAGGTTTACTCGTGCTCGCCGACGGGAGGCTACTACTGTCGGACAGTAACAATAAGAACATAAATCTGTTTGACAAACATACACTGGTGTCCCACGTTCCGCTGCAATCCCCTCCCTACGACATTTCGAAGACAGCCGGCGGGAAGGTAGCGGTATGTATGCCAGACAACAGCACCGTCCAGTTTGTGTCCGTGTCCGGCACCCTGACCCCCGGGCGGATCATTAAGACCGCAATGCCATGCCGAAGTGTGACCAGATGTGGCGACAAGCTGGCGGCGGTACCTTATTCATCACGAGACATTGTGAAGATTGACATGAGGGGTAGGAAGGTGACAACTGTATGGACATGTCCTGATGGCAACCTCCGGTATATAAGGCACAACGCCGGTGGGGAGTTGATCACGACAGGCTGCGGCGGGGTAACACGTGTGACACGGGATGGCGTCGTGCTGGCCCGATACAAGGGAGACGACTTGGCGAATCCACGTGGACTCGCCGTCCACCCGGACGCAAGTATATATGTCTGCGGCTTGTGGTCTGGCAACATCCACCACATAACGGCGGATTGTACCAGTATTGAAGTCTTCGGGGACGGACGGTTATCGAAGCCTCACAGCATCTGTTACAACCAACACGGACATTCACTGTATGTATCTCAGATCGATAATGACTGTATAAAAGTATTTCGGGTTAGATATTAAAGGCATTGGGTCTCAGATATACGTAGATATGGATGAACCAGATTAGGAAAACATAGGTTGATTGTAGATTTGTATCGTATTTCGTTATCCCAGTTATCCATATAAGTTGTCTGGAAAAAAATCTGATTGTGGATTGTGAAAAATGGAATTTGTGAAAATAATGTTGTTTTTTATAATGGTTATAATACTGGAAAATAACTAGCGTTTTAAACGTTGGTTATTTTCCAGTAATATAAACATGTTTCTTACAAATTTATTGTATTTAAATTAATTTCACTAGCGAATAAAATGGAAACTTATTTCTAACTGTGGTATAGTATGATCATTTCACAACAAAATAAAGAGATTTCACAATGTTTTCATGTATATCGAAAATGAACAATTATCTACCCAGTTTATCATAGTTTCTGGTAGTATGTACTTGCAAATAACCCATGTTTTTGGAAAGTTCATCAACTAAAATGGTACGATTGATTGACATATGAGACACGCCATGTGACTTTGAACCTAAGAACATGTGCGATTTTTCATGAAAAATAGTTACGATATTTTCCGTATTAGACGTCGAATGTTGGTGATTCCGCGTTTGCTATGAAATTTCGACGTCATTTACAGAAAACATCAGAGTTTATGTAAATATATTTCATGAACAATCGCACGGATTGTGTCTCATATGTGGCTGTGACTGGAGAAATGGGGCTTATGGGATTTGTGACCAGTGTAACTCCTGATCACACTCTTGTAGCCTAATAACGATCTGAATTGCTTGATTGAAGCTTGATTGAAGCTTGATTGAAGCTTGATTGATGTTTCGTTGGTGGAATGGCCAACAGTTCAGATCTTGACCAGACTGCGGGTGACAGTCTGATCTTCATCGACACTGGTCACAAAACCCATAAGCCCCATTTCTCCAGTTACAGCCGCATGTCATTTAAATTGCATGATGCGAACATTTATATATTGTATATCTGAGACACAGTCCCTTTACTACAAATTCAAATGCCATTATTCAGTATGTACTTTATGTAATATAACTAACTTATTGGTTGCCGCGCCCCATCGCGGGCACGTGGGGGCCGTTTCCCTAAATGTTTGTAAGTGCAAAATTATGATACTCTGCAAATTTCACATTAACAATGTGTTCTTGTGAACAATTATTGGATTAACATTTATTGAGCATATGCTGCATATGCAGCCTATACTAAATAAATGTGAATCCATCAATTGAAATTTACAGACTATTCTAAATCTGTACTTACGAACATTTTAGTCGTACGATGTTTAGTGAAACGGCCCCCGTCTCTTAGCATGGAGCGCTGCCCTAAAAATGTGTTTTCAAATAACGATACTATTACGAAATTGGCGGTGCAGCACTGAATTGATCGTACACATGGTGTGCGTCACAGGGAATTACGTAAACAAGGCGGGGCATTTGGTCTAAATATAACTTTTGAGTTATTGCAACATGTAACGATTAATTTAATAGATATTGGCGAAAGCGTCGCAATATGCGATTAATTGAGACGAAATAGTCTACTTTCTTTGTCGAGAAACTAGGGCAATAATTATAGTTTACCCTAGTTTCTCAACCAATGAAAGGTATTTCGTCTCAATTAATCGCATTTTGTGATGCTTTTTCCAACATGTATTAACTTGATCATTAAATGTTCAGCGCTGTTTATAGAACCTTGTTATCATCAGAAAACGTGCAGATTATTTCCACCTTTTTGACTTCGAATTTTCCAATTTTGGCTTGTAACTCGTAAGACTTTTAAACCCTAATAACTACATACCTGATACTTGGTATGTAGCTTCCTTATTATGAGTAGACGTGCACAGTTTATTATAGTTTTGAATCGACCCCCGGATCATGGATTATCTCCCCCGTTTCGACTTAGAATTCGGCAATGTAGTCGTGTAACTCGTACAACTTTTAAACCGTAATAGATACAGACCTGCAACTTGGTATGTAGCTTCCTTATGCTGGGTAGATGCGCAAAGTGTATTCAATGTTTTATTCTACCCCCGTGTCATTGATTATCTCCGCCTTTTCGACTTAGAATGTGTCAAGTTTGCCTTGTAACTCGCAAAACTTTTAAACTGTCATAGTTACAGACCTGAAACTTGGCATGGATCTTCCTTATGATGACTATATTCACAAAGTTTGTATCCATTTTTAATTCGACCACAGGTTCATGGATTATCTCCCCCTTTCGACTTAGAAATCAACAATTGTGCCTTGTTGATTTGGCACTGAGCCATGCATTATTTCCCCCTTGTGAACTTGGAATTTTGCCTTATTTACTATCAAAATGGTATGTGAGTCATCGCTGTTCTATGAACACATTTTCTAGTTAAAACTTATTTTGTACGGAATTGTTTAATGCAGTCCAAGGTCTGTAAATTGTTCATCTATATATTGTGATCTAATATACGTTATTTCTTAACTTAGTGATAATGTCTCCAGCCTAGTACAGCTGTATTTACGTTGTGGAGTATATTCCTGTCGTTGCCTAACCCGAATTGTCTGTCTGTATCTCAGTGCGACTTGTACTGTTTTTGAACATATACAAGTCTGCGTTACAGACAGAAAATTCGGGTTAGCCGTTCCCTTGTATATAATTATGTTCGGGTTAAATTTCTGACATTCTTGTGAATCTTGTTATGTTATACAAGATTTTCCCATTGTAAGCAACTAACTAAAAAAAATTGTCTGCACAATTTATCTAATGCATAAGCACAACACTATATATTGAAAATGTTGTGTTGGTGCATTATGATTTCACACCAAGGTATACGCTGTACTGCCTATTGTTATGCAACTAAATACAATATATTTCAATACCACTTGCATCGCAAGTTACCAACCATATACCTGGATCTACATTACCCTGGTTACAAACAGAGCTCCAGATAAGCTGCGTATTTGCTTAAATACCCAATTAATATTGCCAAAAATCCAATTGAAATCAGAAGTAGCGAGTATTAAAAAGCAATTAAAAAATTATAGTACCTTTATCATGCTGCATAAAACAATAAGCAAACCACACACAAATATAGCTTATTTTTCTTATTTTCCATGAAAACACATCAAGCAGATAATTCATGAAATGCCAAGACATGTTTTCATTTCGAAGTAAACTATTCAACAATTGCTGTCTGTTGATGTGTAAACAATATTGTGATTTTATTTTACATAATTGAAATTTTGAAATACACAATTGCTTCAGAAATGATGGATTGACAATACTCAATTACTAATTCCTTATCTGGAGCCCTGACAAAAACTTATCTCGATAATAAAAAAAGAATACAAGCTCAATAAGAATACATCCATCAGTACATGAGATTCCATCCACATTATTAAATGCATCAATAGTAAAGGTACATGCTCACGCAGTAGGCACAAACTGTTCTTTACATCAGAGACATTTTCTGACAAAATAAACATTCATTCACCACGTATTGATTGGCATTATTATACATTTTATATCAGACGTAGATTTCCACACTGATATCAGGGGCGATAATCGTATTTCCATAAAATGCTAAAGGACATTACTATTTATTCCATATATTTATTGTTTTATGTGCAATGTTCATACTTTATAATCTATCGAAAATATATTTTGTTCAGGTTACGCATTTAATTAATATAAATAATTAAAAAATGTCATGCCTCATCTGCATATGAAAATAGCCTGATACCACCGCGCGTCACTATCAGTAAAATAAATGTTACTAAATGATTATATCTGTATAGCGGGCACTCGTAATTTTTGGAATAATGGCATAATTATTCACTTATTTAATTTATATAAAGAACGTTTTGTGTCTACTGAGTGAACATGTACCTTTAATGAATGCATCAACCTAATCGATTTGACACCACGGACACAACTGACACCACATTGATTTGTATGACATCACCAATACTTAAACTAACACTCATATTATGTTGATACTAAAACGACATAACCATATATGATATACGTACATCTTAACACTAGAATATATAGCTAATATTTTATTTCAAATTATAACTAATGGATGTTAGATACTTATGCTAACACATTGTGGTATATTCAGCCGGATTACATGTTTTTCACTATTTGTCACATTTGTACGTACCACCACGATAGTCCCCAACCAACCGTGCAAGTCGTAAAACTTTTAAACCGTAATAGCCACAGACCTGAAACTTGGTATGTAGCTTCCTTATGATGAGTAGATGCAAAGTTTATTCTGATTCGACCGCCCGAGTCATGGATTATCTCCCCCTTTTCGACTTAGAATTTTCCAATTGTGACTTGTAAGTCGTAAAACAATTAAACCGTAATAGCTACATTTCGAGTTTTGATTCGACCCCCGGTTCATGGATAACTCCCCCTTTTCAACTTAGACTTTTCCAATTTTGGCTTGTAAGTCGTAAAACTTTTAAACCCTAATAGCTACAGACCTGAAACGTGTTATGTAGCTTCCTTATAATGAGTAGATGCGCAAAGTATATTACGATTTTTTATTCGACCCCCGGGTCATGGGTTATCTGCCGGTTGGACTTGGAATTTTGCCTCGTTTATTATCAAAGCGATATATGGGGCATCCGTGTTCTATGAACACATTTTCAAGTATATTTTAAATCATTACTAATAATTAATTATACATGGATAGCGGCTAGATATTTTTATACATGTATGGTGAAATAATCATGCCTGATTTCTTGTCAATATGGAAGGTTCTGGTAACTATATGCTTACCAAGTTCATTATACATGTATAAGCTAGTTGCATGTATGTTACGTAAGAAAGTGATGCAGAATTTCTATATCAACATAATTGATTCAACATTGTACCAATGTTACTTCACTTGCGGAGCTATTCCAAGTGGAGAACATTGAAGGTTTGCTTCGCTTTCTCCATGAAACGAACTTGTATCGGAAAATTTAATTTTATCATTGTATACATGCTTCTCATTTCTATAATTTGATAATTCTATACACGTTTTTCATTTATATTGTTCATCATATTAATATTTTACCCTGATCATCTGATTGACTACCGCATCTAACATACTATTTTACTATTATTTGTATTCTTCATCTACATTACTTGGCCCTAAATGATACTCTTTTGTGTTGATGGATCGTTAAGCACCATTCCATTTCATTCCATTCCATTTAACATTGTACCTTTAGTTTTCCGAATATCTTTTTTGTTGAACATGCCATCTATCAACCGTCGCTCCCACAGAATAACACTTAGATAACCAGTATGTCATTTTAATGTGTTTTTCCACCAATGCATTGGTCTAAATACGAGATCGGGCCCGTTGAACCTACATAAAATGACCTTAAATATTGTTTGGATGTTAAACACAAATAAATCACATGTAATATCTCCCCATGTGCTACAAACATTGGCACGTGCTGTGACAAGTATGAATTAACAAGGTATACACTTCTGCATGACTCACTTAGTAACATCACGAATCTAAAATCCTTGACTATGATGAATGTTGTTATGTATGGTTTAAAGGTACGTATGCCCACTCAGTAGGCACAAACTGTTCTTTATATCAGAGACATCATCTGAGACATTTTATTGGCAAAATAAACATTCATTCACGATTATCCCACGTATTGATTAGCATTATTATACATTTTATATCAGAAGTAAATTCCCACACTAATATCAGCGGCGATAACCGTGTTTCCTTAAACTGTTAACTGATATTACTATTGATTCTCTCTATTTTATTTTTGATGTGCAGTGATCATACTTTATAATCTGTCGAAAATATTGTTTTTTTCCGGTGACCCATTTAAGTAGTATAAATAATTAATCGTATCCACGAATTATTATTTCATGACCATGAGATAAACAAAAACAAATCAAAGTGGGTGGTTGGTCGTGCAAACGTGAAGGCGTAAATTAACGATAGGGGTTCGTCCTTATAGAACTCACGATTTTCCTGGTTTGACCCTCAGGTACGTTTTTTTCTTTGGCTCTTTTGTTACATGGGAGTTGAGTTGGTTTCTTACCCATTATCAAAGTAGAAAGAGTATTACTGATCCTACTGCTTTTGGGAGGGGGTCAAGTGATTCTGGTGTGGCGAGGACCTGGCATTAGATCAAGATTATTCTGATTTCAGGGCTGAATATGTATATTTGTATTGTAAATATTCAGTTCTGATTTTGGGATTCCCACCCCCACCCATGTGTACATGTACTTGAACAGGTAATACATGCCTATGGGATTTAGTATTAAACCCATTGACCCGGCCTTAAATGACCTTAGCTGTTGATACGCCGCTAAACCCCAACACACAAACAAAAACATAAGGGCGGGAGAATGGGTTTAGTGCTAAATCTCATATATTGCCTGTGCAAATGGGGAGAAATAAAAAAATCAGAACTGAATATTTACAATAAAAAAACTATATATTCACCCTTGAAATCAGAATAATCCTTAAATGTGTACTTGTACAGGTAATATGTGGGATTTCGTACTAAACCCATTGACCCGGCCTTAAATGACCTTAGCTGTTGATAGGCCGTTAAACCACAACAAACAAACAAACTAACCAGGGAATATACCGTTCACTATCGAATTTGTAACTAGTGATCCAGATTATGGCATACACTGTCCATTATATTTGTTATGACCAATGTAGTCCCAGATCGATATGTATAGTCTGAGCAGGGCCTACACTGTTCATTACCACATTTGTAAACAATGCAACTCCAGATCAGGGCATACACTGTCCACTATGGTTGTTGTGACCAATGTAGTCCCAGATCAATATGTCCAGTCTGATCAAGGCCACAATGTTCACCATCGCAAAATAAGTCGTGGCCACGAGATAATTGACCAATCAGAAAGTGTGTGACATATTGGTAGTCTTTTCTGATTAGACCATTATGTCGTGGCCACGAGATAATTTAGGTGTGTTTTTTCTTTTATTTATGTCGTGGCCATGATAACAAACATAAAACAACACTTGATTTATGTTGTGGCTACGAGATAAATACATGTATAAAACAACACATGTCCCCTCCATGTTTCCGTACAAACCTACCGGTTTTGGTGTTTTCGGCCATGTTGAAGGCTCTCGAAGGATAATGAGTCAACTACAGGTAAAAAAAACCCACAATAATATGATGCGACAAAACGTGCACGCACCTTCCAACCACACTGGCTGGATACCTTCTCGTGGCTGGAATACGACAAGGAGAAGCAACACGTGACATGCAAGCCCTGCAAGAACTACCCCAAATTAGCCACTGCGAATCCTACCGTGTCCTGAGACTGAGAATCTAAAGCAATCATCATGTGTGGATGGGCACGACCTAGCTACAATGTTTATTATTATAGATATTTAATATAATATGTATATGTGCCAAGTGCTCAATTGTATAATATTTACCAGCTATGATAATACATTTTGTTTTGGGACAGTTTTGTGTAAGAAATCTTACGAGGACTAGTCACTTTTTCAAAATCACTTGCCCTGAAAATTATATTTTCCAGGACAAGTCAGGGCAAGTAACTTTTTTCAAGTCACTTGTCCGGGACAAGTGGCTAAAAAATCAATTTGTACAGCCCTGTATACATACATGTAATTACACTTGCGCGAAGTTCTAATTGGTCACCCTATACTTGAGATGAGTTTAGACAAATACAAGATGCAATCAGTCCGGGCCTATCAGTTAATATTCGACCCAGAATCAGCATAAAAGGTGATTTATATGTAGTATTAATTAATTACAAAGGCAATGTAGAAACTATTTTAGTAATGCGTTACGCGATCACTTTAAAATAGTTGTGACCAATTAGAATTTTGCACAAGTGTATATGCATATACTGTACATGTAATTGCTCTCTCTATGCACGTGATTTGAAGGCTCTGTTGTGTTTAAGTATAGTATATCTGTGCAAACATAAATCATATTAACTTTAACCTTGTAATGCTTGTTTATCATCATCCATACTTTCATATATGTCCAGCACATGCCGTCCGCATGCCCAAGGTCAAGGTCAAAGAACCGAAAGGTTGATTAGCCTAACTAGACCGGCTAACTACGTATACTTTACAAATCTGTAGCGGATTTCTCCAAAATCTATTCCAGCTAAGTGCACTTTGAGGGAGAAATTATTAATTTATTTCTACTGAAATCATATAAAGTAATCGTATTTTAGTTGTTTTGATGGCTAAGGTTATTTATGATTCATTTAGTGTATTTAAAGGCACATGCCCACTCGGTAGGCACAACACATTCTTTATATCAGAGACATCATCTGAGACATATTATGCAAAATAAACATTCATTCACCATTACACCACAAATTGATTGGCAGTATTATACATATTATATCAGAAGAAAATGTCCACACTGATATCAGGGGCGATAACCGTGTTTCCTTAAAATGTTAACTGACATTACTATTTATTCTCTGTATTTATTTTTCGATGTGCAATGATCATATCATATAATCTGTCGAAAATATTATTTGTTCAGCTGACGCATTTAATTAGTATACATAATTAAAAAATATCATGCCTCATTTGCATATGAAAATAATCTGATACCACCGCGCGTCACTATCATTAAAATAAATATTACTAAATGATTATATCTGTACAGCGGGCACCCGTAATGTTTAGAACTGGTGGAATAGTTACACAATTATACACTTATTTAAATATTTAAAGAACAGTTTGTGCCTACTAAGTCGGCATGTACCTTTAATACATGATCACAGATATTGTTTTGATTAAAGCAAGTTTATTTCATTAAATAAAACATCAATGTATGAATAAATTGAAAATTACCCCTATCAAATTGCAATTACCTAGATTAGAGATTGTGGTGAAATCCGCTACAGATATGCTCACGAGAGACAAAAGGAATGGACCCACATCACAATAGTGATCAGTGTATACCTTAAACACAGCACGTTAGCAGCACAGGAGGTCTACAAATACATTAAATATACAGAAAAGCATCAATAAGCGAAGAAAAAATATGCTAAAACAAATTCTTTACTCCCTCCTATACACAGTACCAAGGTCCCATTGTTTTTAGTGGGACGTAAAAGTGTATTTTGAACCCGATGTTTACGCTGTCATATAGCAGTATTGGCCCAGGAAATGTGCTCGATGTTTTCTGACCTATCAATAATGCTCGTTTTTTTTTAAACAAAATAATCGATAGCTTGAAAACGCGTTGAAATAGAGCATCGGGGAATATATATTTTCGGAGGGCTAATAATTTCCTAACTTCTATAATAGGCGACAATGCTATAAATTGGTTGACTGTTTCGTGAGAGTCCGTTGTCTCGCGGCCGAGTACGGCCCATTAAAAACAATGAGACATTGGTATTGTGTATAGGAGGAAGTAAATACTTTTTTTAACTTATTTTTTATTCACTTATTAATGTTTGTATGTATATTTGATGCATTTATAGACCTCGGTCCATTACTTCAACCTGTGATTAGCAGTGACATCCGATACCGACAACTGTTTAGACATTGTATTCGCAATCAATCAATCAATCAACCAATCAATCAATCAATCAATCAATCAATCAATCAATCAAGCAACCAATCATGAAATAATCAGCCAGCCAGTCAATCAATTAGTATATTACCCGGCCAGTCAATCAATCACCCAGCCAGTCAATCAATCAATTAACCAATAAGTCAGTCAGTCATATGACCAGTGTAGATCCTGATCACGCAGAACACTCCTGCTGGCCGATAGTAATCCCCATTGTTCGGTCAATGACCAATGGATGGCTCTCTAATGAACGACGAACACTGTACACCCTGATCAGACTGCGCAATTGGATTGGTAAGTTTGGTCAACACTGTTTAAGCTGTCCAATCGATTGTGAAGGTGACCGACTTGATAATTAGTCATTTCAGCCCGGCTCTGCTCAAACCGCCCTAATCGCATCGCCGAGTTTCGCCGATATGCATTTGGTAAATCACTCATATTTTCCGTAAATGACGTCGGAAAATTGATAAAACATATAGCTTATGTAGACTTTTTTCAACTAGTCCGCATATCCGCGCTCTGATTTTTGTCAATTTTCCATTCACTCAAATCAGTCGTACTTTCAGGTGGGTGTTGGTCGGGCGAACGTGACTAAGTAAATTAACGGTAGGGATTCCTTCTTATATGAATCACGATTTGCCTGGTTTGGCCCCCATGTACGTTTTTATCGTTGGCGCTTTTGTTTAATTGGGTTATTGCCCGTTATAAAAGTAGTAAGATTATAGCCGATCCTTCTGCTTTTGAGAGGGGGCCAAGTGATTCTGGTGTGGCGAGGACCTGGCATCAGATCAGGATTATTCTGATTTCAGGGTTGAATATATATATTGTAAATATTCAGCTCTGAATTTTGGATCCCCCCCCCATTTGTACATGTACTTGAACATGTACATGTATTTGTACAGGTACTTGGGAGTTAGTACTAAACCTATTGACCCAGCCTTACATTACCTTAGCTGTTAAAACTAAACAAACAAACAAACAAACAAACAAACAAACAAACAAACAAACAAACAAACAAACAAACAAACAAACAAACAAACAAACAAACAAACAAAACAAACAAACAAACAAACAAACAAACAAACAAACAAACAAACAAACAAACAAACAAACAAACAAACAAACAAACAAACAAACAAACAAACAAACAAACAAACAGGCGTACGTTCAAGGGAAGCATAGGGATGGATTGTGGACTAGGGGTTAGAACACTTGACTTCCAATCCGTAGGTTGTGGGTTCAAACCTGGCCTTAGACATCAACAATACTTTCATAGTATTTCCATCCCATTGGTCTGTCGGATGAGACTTTAAACTGTAGTCCCGTCTCTGCATGACCCTTGCTGTTTGTGGAACGTTTAAACCCATTCAATTTCACTTTCAAGGGAAGTAACTACATGTACATTTAAACTTTCAAGGGAAGTAACTACATGTACATTTAAACTGAGACTGCGTGTACTCCAGCAGTTATCGCTCGTGAATGGTAGCGACGACCCGATCGTTTAATCAGTGACAAAGCCTACTGTATTTGTATCTCTGATTTCAAACAATACCCCGGCTCTGTTACATGTACCCCGTTGTGGCTCTGTCATGTCTCGTCGATATTGATTTCGAAAACGTAAAGTTTCTTTCTAGAATGTCGTTGAAAGTTGACATAAACCTCAGAGCTCATACGGAAATAACATCGAAGGTTGACACAAAATTCAGAGCTCTTGCGGAATTCAATTCCGAATTTTGTGTCAACTTTCGACGTCATTTTCAGAAAATATGACTACATGTAGTTTAAACCTAGTTACTTACCGTTAGCTGTAATGGTTCGGGATTGGGTTGATCTTTATTTAACAATTCTTCAAAAAACCAGGAACTCACTTTTCCAACAGTTTGGCACAAGGCCTTTATCAAGGAATTAGTTTCTACTAAACGATTAATTTAAGAAAAACTCCGCCACAGAAGCGGTGTCGCGCCTGCCGAGACATTTGATAATGAACTACGTACTAAGCCTTTGACATTGCCACTAGTGGGGGTTGGTGGGTCGTTGACTGATTTGTCACACAATGAATGAGGACCATCAGCGGAATACATGTGTGAATTATCCAGAAAATCCTTGAAAGTTAAAGGTACAAACCCACAAGCCCCATTTTCCGAGCCACATCCACATATAGGGCCTTGTATTTATCTCGACGACACAGACATTTCCAGCATGTACGTCCTCAAACTTGACCTTGGAATACGTGACATATAACTCGTGTATCGCCAATTCAGATGGAAAGGCGAACTACCGAATACAAAATGACGTTTATTAAATCAAGATATTCCGCTGTTTCAGTCCGTTCACCGACTCGCTTCCTATTAGCGAAGTAACGTCGTAGCGGTTAGTAGTGTATTTGACTAGTGGCGAACACTGCCGATCCTGATTCGACTGCGCTGATTGGAAGGCTGGTCTGGATCTACACTGGTCCAGATATGATATTGAGTTTCCAGATATGATATTTAAACACGCCGAGGTAGGTCATAGATAGACACTTGACTTCAATGATAACTGCCCCTCATAAGAGTAATGCGATATATGAATATAACATATATGATTATTGTGTTGTTACTTGACACTATATGGAGCTTGAGTTGCCATTTCCGCCATTTGTGTATGTACAAGTCACTGTACAGTTTCACTACTTCGTGCGTTTGACACACACAGCAAATAATATGACAGTAAACCAAATACAATTTGGTGCGATACATAATATACAGACATGACAACGGCAAGCTATGCATATTATGCCAGCAAACTATACAAAAGACGAGATATCTGATCATTTCTCCCATCAATCTCAAAATAAATGTTGATATGTAAACAGTTCAATCTGATGCACCGGCTTTGTTAATGTACACGTTACCCATAGGTAAAGCCATATTTACTCATATAGTAGATGAGTAGACACCAGTGACAATACACCCACTGGCTTGTAACTGCTGACATGTCACGGGATTTATAACGGAGTACAGTAGTAGGTATACCATATTATGGTATGTGTTGTGTGCTTTGCCAGGTAAAAGTGATACACTGTGCGGTTTTCTGTGTATGATGCTATTTATAATGGTGCTTCATGTTGTTAAAAACACAGGCACAAACCTGTCCGGAAAACTGACATATTTTACAGTTTGGTGTAATATAATTGATAGGAGTCCGTTCTCCTGACTTTTCTACATGTGATTAGCTACATTATATCATATGTTCTACTTCATAATTTGAGTGCTCTGTCCAACGGCAGAACAGGTTAAACTGGCTGATGACTGGAAAACCCAACGATGGCCGACTTGGCCACTCCATGTGCTGTATAGGATACAGTAACGAGGCAGCATTCACATATATGTTATACATATATTCCATCACATTTACGGAGCAATTATCTTTGAATAAAACGATGATCAGGTACAGAACGGGTCTTTAAATATCATAACGAGAACCAATGGGAGTTAACTATATTGTACCATGACACAGTCCACTTGCCAATCAATTGATACAACCAACCACGTGATGCTGTACCTAATGACAACATTGAACGTGTTTTTATCACCTTCCTATGACGATTTATGTGGGTTTCCTTCAATAATGATCTGTACGGTTTGTTAGTATCATGCTGGTTATTTCACTGACAAAATGGCGAACAGTGCAGACCAGGATTGATCAGTCTGCACGCATGTAGATGCTCTGATCTGAGCAATCACTGGCCGCAAATGTCATACGTCCCATTTATTCAGTGTCAGTAGTATTTACAAAATAGCGTTTGAAACGTTCTTTGTTTACTTTACACTTCGTGGTTAGTGACCTAAGAATTTTACTAAATTACATACAAACTTTATCATTGTTGATTTCCAATAAAGTGGCGAGGGCGGCAAAGGTCACAGGAGATTCCATTGAACCATAATAGGTAAAGTAGGTGGGTTAAAATGCAAAACTTACATTAGCATGACGATGTAGCATGTATGAGACCAATGATGGCGCGAACAATATTTAAACAACGTTCAGGCATATTCTGAACCAAAATGTCACTTTTGTTGTTACGTATTTGATGAACGAGAAAATAGTGAGCACAGGCATTCGAATCGTAGGGCATATATGATTGAGCAAGTCAATGTCAATCGATAACAATGTACCGAATGGTGAGGGGGGCATATAGTGTTACCGGCGTCTGTACGTACGTACGTACGCCCGTACGTCCGTCCCGAAACCTTAACGCTCGGGTAAACGGCTAATAATTTGCATTGCTCGGATCTGCTTCATATTTCACACACGTATTGCTCCAATGGTCCTCTACCGACCTGTGACAAATCCACATTCGTCCCGCCCCCGCTAAGTCCAGGGTCAAGGTCACATACTTGGTGCGTTCGAAACCTTAACGCTCGGGTAAATGGCTTATAATTTATGTTTCCTTGCTCGGATTTGCTTTACATTTCACACACGCATTGCTCCAATGGTCCTCTACCGCTCTGCGACAAATCCACATTCGTCCCGCCCCCGCCAAGTCCAGGGTGAAGCCGAAGGTCATGTTTTCAAATGTGCCCTCGGTTCTTTTGATGCCAGCGGGGGCATTCGTGTGCCGACAGGCGACACTTCTAGTTTTATAACATACAACCGTTGTTACACATACGTGCACCTATATCGACCTGTGACCAAGACATACATTTCGTACCTGATGCATATAGTGTAGTGGTTACAGTAATTTATTTATTTTAATTAGCCAACGTTGAGGGTACCGGGTTCGACACCACCACTGTATTATATATATTTTTGTTATTGAATTGTGTCCCTCATTTCATACTCTCCGATATCTGCCGTCGTTAAAGAAACATGTATTACCATTTAATGTTGGTTATAGAAACATTGTTTTTATATTTGTTCCAAACCGATCTATATGTATATTGCATAATGTCACTTGAATCGTCTTAGTTACATCCATATGTCCGTGTCGACCAAATGTATACGCGCAACCAATGTCATCACCGCTCTGGGGACGGCGGACATACGGCGTGTTGGTGGGTTTAGCCAGCCAAACATTTACAGGCGCCGGAAATTAGGGGCCATGTACCCCGAGGGTGTGTATATGTGACGCCCCCAAAAGTCCCCCACACCCACCCGCCCCACCGTAATGTAGTTTCTATGAAATACATATAGGCAACATTTTTAGAATGTGTCCAAATCCCGTTTTGGTTTCACGTTGTCTGATATATTTATTTAGTAAATTAATTCTGAACACCGTGAGGCCTGAACTGACTGCGTGATGTGCATCCCGATCTGTGTCGCTGTAAACCAGTGCACAAGTTACACGGACGCTTGTTCCAAACTCTATCTAAAACATCTGTTATATGAATACAGAATAAGAAAATAACAATTAGTCCGAGGCTCGAATTCGCACAAAAGGAGCACATTTACCGACCGCTCTACCATCTGAGCTATTGGCATAATAATGCTTGTGATTGAGGAAGACTGGGCCATCAACATGATTCAATTATCGAAAGGTTTTACGTTTGCAAATACATGTATGGCATTTACAGGCCCGTACGCAGAGGGCGTGCGACGGGTGCGTACGCACCCTCCCTAACCCTTTCAACACCACAGGCCTGTATAATGGTATTGGCAAAAAATATAGATCCAGATGAGCCGGCTCGTAACGAGCCGTCTCATCAGGATCTGCACTTTTGGCAAGTCATTTTCATAATTTTGAGAAGAAAACCACCCCACGTTCATAAATGGACTGATCTGAAAATCATGTGATAATTGGACTAGGTTGCAAAACTAACGTACGGGCCTGATTGATTGTGGTTTTTCGCCTGTTTCACCAGTCAACCAGTCAGTAATTTAAATTATCTCCCAAGCTATCAGGAGCATATATTTTCAAGCTCTAAATTGCTCCAGATAAGGCGTCGATTCGACCAGCTAAAATTACTGGAAAACTGCTACATCCCTACAAAGTCGGTAATATATATGGTCTGCTGACCCTGTGACGTCACATGCACTTGCCAGTTTATCAGAAATCAACAGCAGGTGAGTTTATGATAATATTTTGTCTCGTATTGTAGAATTGTCTCTCAATAACAATATATAGCGAAGTATGAACGTCAACGTCATTCAGAGCATAGCTATATTTTAGTGTGCGACATGTAAATGTTATTGTGCACTTTTTACCGTTGACTGTGATGTAGCATAGATAGTCTCAGCTGTACGGATGACTTATTATTTCATCTGTCTTCTATATTATATGTATCCTTATAGCTGAGACCCGGCCATTATAAAATATGGTCACAATAACCGTTCATTCTCTCCTGCCATTTGGGACGAGCAAGCGGTGTAATACTTCGCAGTTCTGTTAAAAATCTTGTATGAAGAGAGGGGGCTGTTGTATTGAGGTGACCGTTGTAAATAGCGGCCGCTACAGAGAGGGGACTATTGTATAGAGGTTACCGTTGTAAATAGTGACCGCTACCGAGAGGGGGCTGTTGTATTGAGGTGACCGTTGTAATTAATGGCCGCTACAGAGAGGGGACTATTGCATACAGGTGACCGTTGTAAATAGTGGCCGCTACATAGTGGCCATAGTGGCCGCTACAGAGAGGAGGCTGTTGTATAGAGGTGACCGTTGTAAATACATTATATCTACCCGTGCGTGTATACCTCTTTGGTGAAGTAGGGGTGGGGATGAGCTGTATGTGTGTAAATTGTAATGGGACACTAAGTATCTGGCGGTTATCAATGGGTCGTGTTTACTCGCTCAGTAAGACATTTGAGAAGAGCCATGTGAGTTTCAACCTCAGGGTGTGTGCGATCTTTCATGAAAAATATTCACATAAAATGTGATATTTTCTGTAAATGACGTCAGATGATACAATTTTCATAACACATGTCTATTCGGCATTTACTATGAACAATGTGTCAAGTTTCGACGTCATTTACGGAAAATATCATTATTTTTTTAATATGTTTCATAAGACATCGCACGTTTATCTAGGTACAAAATCACATGGCATGTCTTATTTATATATTGTACTTTATCACCCTTATCAAGCTAACTGCGTGCATAATGTGATAGCCGGGTTTGTATCAACAAACAGATCTCTTGTCAATTGAGATGACTGAACTCTGTGTCAGCAATTTTGCTGTTTCGGTGGATATACAGATCTCTATAGCGGTGTTTGCAAGCAGTGTAGATCCAGATAAGCCGGCTCGTAACGAGCTATCTCATCAGGATCTGCACTTTTTGCAAGTACTTTTCATATTTGAGAGAATAAAAAAAATCCCCTTTGTATAAATGTACTAGTCTGAAAATCAGTGTCAGCTCCGTAACGTTGTCAGTAACACTGGTTCTATAAACACAAATCATGATCCAAAAACTAAAATCCCGGAGCTATTGAATGAACGTTGGTCCAAGAGTGCCTGGCAATTTCAATAATTAAAGGCGTAAGTTTCCGTTTGGATTCATTCTTGGAACTTGTGATCACTTATGTGAAGATACTGATGAGATGGCTCGTTACGAACCGGCTCCTCCGCAAGTCGGAGAACGGTATTGATTTTCAAAAACATCCCATGATTTATCTCCCATTGACGGCCATTTTTTATTTTCGCACTCTGTATCCTTGTCCATACACTGACTCAAGTTCTGCTAATGTGACTTTGGAGAGTGGTATGGACCTGGCACCAGGTCCGGTTATACCAACTCATAACCAAACTTGGTATACATGTGTATCACGGCAATACGAAGAATACGATTGATTTTCAAAATATTCCGATGACATGATCTCCCCTTGGCGGCCATTTTTTATTTTCGCATTCTATATCTTTGTGCATGCAATAACTCAAGTTCTACTTTATTTTCAAACATTTCCGATGAACTACTGTGGCCATTTTCAATGTTCGCACCCTGTACTCTTGTTCAAGCAATAACTCAAGTTCGTAACCAATGTTAGTACAAATGTTTATCTTTGGTACCCTATTCCTTTCACAATTGTCGAATGGCATTTTTTATTAATATTCGGATTCTGCATCCTTGTCCGCTCACTAATTAGAGGTCTACTTGAAAACTTGATCATAACCAACTTTGGCACACATTTGAACCCTATTGGTTTTCAGTGAGCTATCTGCCCTTGATGACTGGCCATGCCTCGACGGGCGTATACTTTCGGCACTCTTGTTTATTTTCGCACTCTGTATCCTTGTCCACGCAATCACTCAAGTTCTACTCAACGGATCGCAATCAAATTTGGTATATATGTTTATCTACGAATCCCATTGATGGTCAAAAAATCCCAATGACTTATCTCCTCTTGGTAGCCATTTATAATGTTCACACTATGTAACCTTGTCGACGCAATACTACAAGTTTACATACAAGTTCTGCTTTAGAGATCGTAACCAAATTCGGTATTCATGTTTATCACATTTTTAAACTTGTGTACTATGTATCCTTGTCCACGCGATAACTCAATGTCTACTTGACAGATCGCAACAAAATGTGGTACACATGTTCATCTTGGCGAAGCGAAGAATTGTATTCTTTTTCAAAATTTTCCGCTACCGTATCTCTTCTTGATGTTTAGTTTTCGCAATCTGTATCCTTTTCCGCACAACCACAGTTCTATTGTTTTGCAGTGAGTTATCTCCCCTTGTCGACTGGTCATACCTTGATGAACGTATAGTGTGACGGTCGGCACTATTGTTGTCCGAATATGTTCATGTCATACATGTATATCAATGTGAAGGTATCAACGAGCCGATGGCTCTGGTCAGAAGATTTTTACGAAACTTGGCAGAATTGATGGATAATCCATGCTCTTTCAGATGTGTTAATATGGTGGCCCCGAGTGATCATAACTTGGTGGAGCTGGGGTGGATGGCGGGCGGGGGGACGGTGGAGGTTGGGGAAAAAAATAATTTTTGACCAACTATTGTCATGTCACATACCGAATTGAAGGCACCGGCGAGGTTTCATATCGTGTTCATGTGCTATTTTTGTCACGTGACCGACAGGCCAACTTGGGCATTTTGTTTACGATCATATGCTTGCGGAAACACATATTATTAGCCGTTTTTACTGCATAAGGTTGGTACAGGTTTGTTCATCATGATATAACTTTATTTTGAAACTTGATGCATTTACTTGATACGTTCTCTAATGACTCTCTATCATGCTGTGACAAAGATACGATACTCAGACCCCTGTTAACCCCAATTTCAAGGTCACAGTCTTTGTGCTTTCATAAACTTAACATTAGGGGAAGTTTGTTATACTTTCTGTTTCCTTTCACCAAACGGTTTGATATTTCACACAGGCCTTTCCCTACTGATTTTCTATCAGGCTGTGACACGACGCTCAGACCCCCGCTAACCCCAAGGTGAAGGTCACAGTCTTTGTGCTTTCATAAACTTAACGTTGGGGGGAAATTGTTATAATTTATGTTTTCTTTCTCAACTCTTCTTGATATTCTACACAGTCCTTCCTCTAATGGTTCTCTATCATGCCATGCCAAATCCACGACCTTCATACCTTCCGCTTAACCCAAGGACAAGGTCACAATCTTAGCATTTTCGCAAACTTAACATTTGGGGAAAGTTGTTATAATTTATGTGTTCTTTCACACAGCTTTTTGATATTCGTTAAACTAAAGCACCACCAGGTGGGCTTCGTTGTCTTCTGACCACTCTTGTTCGATAACTTCACGGATTTTGGTAATATTTGGCCACAATGTGTGTCTAGAGATGGTCAAGGTCACAGAGGACTTATGTTTAACTTGTTTGTAGGGCAAACATGTTAAGGTTTTTAGCTCACCTGAAAATGACCATCGTTTGCTCATATTTTCGTTGCCTCAACGTATTTGCCTAAATTGATACCATGGACTTTGGGTAAATGAGTGTCGACTGTATATGATAGAATTTCACCACCCTGTGATGATGTGTGTTGGTTCTAAGACTAGATTATGAGAGAGTATGCATCTCTTAGCAGTGAAGGCCAGCCTTACCGAGATTCACACCGATATCAAGTTATATATGAGGTCAAGTGATCTTGGTGTAGTGTACTTTTGTATTCCCGTATGTACATGCATTTGTTAAAGGTTAAACGGACGCAAACCTCCATTCAAAGTCAATCTACTGGAGGATAGAAGGGCATGTAATGCGTAATGGTGAAGTCCATCCTTATCGGGATTCACACATGGTCTGATACGCTGGGAGTTTTCTCTCTGGGAAGTAGATCCGTGATATGTGGTGCCAAGTCATCTTGGTTGGGTAAGGGCACCAAATCAGGATATTCTGTTTTCAAAGCTGAGTAGATATTGTAATATCGGTGCAAACCAGTGGTGTCCCCCATCCCATCCCACATACACGTGTATTACTTGGTTAAAACGAAAACTGATGTAGAATTCCATTTAATCAATTGCTTCTGATACCATTTGTGAAAAAATGTATTGTGATAACAACTAGGCTGGAAGCATCCTGTTGTGGTCTCCAAATCTCGCGAAGTTGTGTAATATATATATGTACATGCGAGACAACTCCTACCCTGGCGACTTCTCAAGTTTGTCACATGTACACTATGTGCCTGTCATGGGCTTATTTTGATGTTTATTTAGTGATAAATTTACATACCAGTATTATCTTTATTGTTATGACATTGCACATGTGAGTGATATAGGGCCATCATGGCCGTCTTATTTTAATTATTATCAAGGCTGCCAGCGAGGGGATTAACTTCGTTTAACGATGACAGTTCTTGTTTATGGTTGCTACAGGGAGGGGGTTGTTGTAGAGAGGCGACAGTTTACTCACAATTCAGGCGAAATTGACCTGTTGTAGCTGTTCATATATCCAAAACGCGCACCTGCATTCGGGTGCATTCCCTCTCCCGCTGTGTTATACGGTCAGTCTGCCCAAACGGTTTATCTACCTGTGCGTGTATACCCCTTTGGTGAAATATGGATAGCGGTGAGCTGTCAGTGTGTGAATTGTGATGGGACACTAAATATGTGGCTGCTATATCAATAGGTCTATACAACTTCTGAGACGAGCCATGTGATTCTCTACCTACGGTACCGGTAAATGACGTGAAATGTTAACGACGTTTTCACAGCAAATGTGGAGTTCTATTTCTGAATTTGCTCTGAACATTTCGTCAAATTTAACGCGTCATTTACTGAAAATATCGTCAATTTTTTAAAAACATTTCATGAGATATCGACATCTATTTAGATACAAGATCACATGGTTCGTCTGTCGCCCTTATCAGGAGAACTGCGTGTATAATTTAAAACAGCCTGGTTTAAGTCAACAAACCTATCTCTTGTCAATTGAGATTACTGAAAATGTGTCAGCAATATTTCTTTATTGTGCGGATATAAAGACCTCTATAGCGGTGGTTGCATGCAGTGTAGATCCAGATGAGCTGATTCGTAGCGAGCCGTCTCATCTTGCTATGCATGTTTTTCAAGTAAGTTTAATATTTGTTTTCCCCCGTCACCGAATGGTGAGGGGGTGTGGTGGACATATAGTGTTAACTGCGTCCGTACGTCGCGTCCTTCCGTACGTCCGTACATCTGTCCGCTCTCTCACAGATGTACTTATGATGTGATTGATACGTACAGCATGTACTTGTGAGCCTTTTACCCACTTATGAGGTGTACGTCACAAGTTATCCATTCCCAATCATTTCCAATGGCCAAAACCAACACACAAGTACATTTTCATTTCGCACCTCACGAAAATCGGACACGCGGACGGCCAAAATCAGAAACGAACGAGATCACAAAACTGCAAAAAGAGGTCACCTTGTCACAACTCTGACCTTGTCACATGATCACGTGCCAGGTCCGCCTACTTTTAAAATATCGCTACATCGCATGAAAGCTGGGAACCAGACATGCACGTGTTTGTCGTAGCCAACCGTAAGAACCGCAGCGGTGGTGTCATAGCTACTAGCGCGGCAGTTCTAACGCAGAAGTACGAACTTTAAAGGTAAACGTTTAAATATATTGTAACGTTTTAAGTTATTTGTATGTTTAATTAGGTAGGCCTATGTTTTGTAATTTGTTAAGGGCGTTAACTAAGACGAGATAACATGGATCGTTAGCATTTGCTTCTACAAATACTCCACAGGCAAGTCGCATGTTCCAAAATAATGTAATAAATGCGACGTCATCACATGTTATGAAATTGACTCAGAAAGGAATTTTTGACCAATGTAGATTCAGATCAGCCTGTATATCTGCACGGTCAGGATATGTAATGTTGTCCATTCAATATATGTGGCTGTGACTGGAGTAATGGGATTGTCGTGTTTTTGACCAGTGTAGATCCAGATCAGTCTGTACCAGTCATTTTGGGCATATTGTGGACCAACCCGCCACTAATTGCAACAGAAGGTATCTCAGTGTTTTTGGACTCATTAATGGCTACTAAATGACATACTGAAAGTCGAGAAAAATCGGAAGATATGAAATTTGATTTTTTTTCACTTATTTAGGGCATAAGAATTGAAAAAATACCAAATTTCATGAATACATTGAAAACACAAAATACTTGCAACAACTGCACATTACAACTTATATGTGTTCAAATAGTACATTAAATCACAAATAAACCATCTGAGCAAAGTTCAGACCCATTTCTATTACATTGAATGTGATTTTGTACACCAAAACTGTATTATTACCCCACCCACCTCCACTATAATGCAATAAAACATGAACAATACTGACGTGAAACCTGTTTTAATTGTGCGTTATTATGTGTGAACCTCACAAAGAAATACGTACATCATGTATACGATGGCCTCGTGAGAATGGTAATCTTGAATATCCGTACATGATATATATATATATTATATATACATGAATATATACTATACATATATAATGAATACGGTACGAAAACTACGGTACGATCTGCATGTGTAACATTCGTTCGTTTGTGCTTATTATTTGTAATCCAACATATTGTATGCACTAACAGCTGCATTATTATTGTAAACAGTGTTTGTATGCAAATATATATATATATATATATATATATATATATATATATATATATATATATATATATATATGATTATATATATATATATATATATATGTATATGCACTGTCAAAGTTGCTGGCAGTTCAGAATCACATAGGAAAATGTGTTGATACAAAAGTAGCGTCTATCGGACATGCCACCTCAATGTTCATTCGTTATCATCCATGTGGTCCATTTCGACAGAGTTAAAGCAACTGATACCCCTACATTCTGCACACATTGCAGAACAATCTAAACCATGCTTTTTACATGTACATCGAGCTGTCTTACAGTCTGATTTGCACTTGCATCTGACCACCTTCAGTAAGTGTTCTGGGGCTGGTGAATTGAGGGTTTGTAACCCCAACCAGCTTCCCTTTATGTACTTTCCATCCATATACCTCTGGTGAAACATCATTATTTCCCTTCCATACTTGTATTTGGTAGAATACCCTAAGGCTATGGTGCCGGGCAGCCGCAGCTGTGGGAGGTAGTGTTTCAGGTGTGACGACAGAAATACTAGAAGCTACCTTCTGGAAGAACTTGTGGACTCTCAGGGTATCGATTGATTCTCCGAATTTGCCATTATAGAGCATAACTAATGCGTCTTCGCCTGATTTGATAATTTCATGTTCAGCTGCATCGTCTCTGTCAAAGACATGAGCACATTCACGGAAATTGAGATCGGATACAAATTTATTCAGTGATAATCCCTTTCCTAGGCCAAACAACCGAGATGTCGTATCACAGCCAAGTATAGAGTGTATGAATAATATGTTTTGGCAAATGTCCTGCCCAAGCTTTTCCTTCGTACATCGAATGTCCCATATCTTCACTTTGCTTTTTGTGTTCTTCTTTCGTTCAGGTGAGAAATAAATGCGCTGACTGTCCATCTTGGTATGATAACAAAGAAGCACTAATAAATCGGTGTCGTCTCCAACGACTACTGTTGTTTGATTTTGCGCCATATCAACAGCAGTCCTGACTATCAGCACATCTGCGTCGTCGTCTGCATGTCGTGTAGCGATCCCGCTCTCATTTAGTTTGTCGCTCAACATATGTATTAAACGCTGCTTGTTTCGAACATTAGCAAGAAACATTTCCTTTTTAGTATTGAGTGTCATGTCACTGACGAAATTCACTGATTTCCCTACCTGGCCCATGCTACGTCGGATATGTGCATTGTCTTTAGTTGATGGACTTTCAGAGTATCCATCAAATACGACTACTGTCTCAATCCCATACTTGTGGTGTACATACTCAACATACGTATCACATATTTGGCCATATGTTGAACCTCGTTGCCACGGAAGACGGTGGAGTAAGGAACCTCCGTCAAGCACATATTGAGCGCCAATGGGGATAGTTGCACACTCTGCACTGATTAGTTTCCAAATAGATTCCGCTAACTGAGACTTGTTAGCTTGTCTAATCAGACCATCTGTATCAAACAGCGCAGGTGGATGGGTACATAACTCATAGGTAAATACTGAAGACATTTCTTCAGCTGATAATGTTCCTCTTGCGGTGGTTACAAGCCGTTGAAATAATAGTTGCGGATCAACGTGAACCGGTTCGTCGTCGATGTTGAGGGTGACATTTGAATCCAATGTAACTGCCTGGTTTTTCTTTCTGAATGTAAACTCTTTCACACTGTTGCCTTCCATTGACTTTATAATGTTACCACCTATTTCACCGGCCCTGTCAACATTAACTTTACTATCCGCTACGACACCACTAGATATGCTACAGAGACACGGGTCATCTCCGAAGGGAGTTCTGTCCTGTATGTACTCGATGACCGTTTTCATATCTTTCACATCTCTCGACTGTCGCGCTTTGCTAGTGTCCTTGTGTTGTTCGCTAGACTCATATAGGACACCGGTGAATTCTTGCATCGCCTGGTTTACTTCGGCGCATGCTGGAGTAGATAACAACAAAACTGCTCTCTGCGACTCTGTCATACCTCTCCCCCTAGTTAAACCACCAGTGGTCTTAATACTGCGCATTAGCACTTGCTCAATGACAAGGTCAGTTGAGAGTCCAGCCCAATACCTGTTACTTCTTCGGATAACATGAAATCCTTCTTTGAAACGCATAAATACGGTGGGGTGTTTAACTTCCAGCTGCAACATTGTTTGCAAATACAAACATATGGATTTTGTATACAGATTGTGTCCTGAGGCCGCGAAGAATGGGAGCATTTCGGATAACGCGCATAAATGAAGACCCCAGTTTCCTGTACGTTCTGCTTTGATGAAACGTCTTAGAATTTCTATCATTTCTAGATATTTGCAACCATAGCATTGCCGTTCTGTGATTGTGTAGAGATGTCTTATATTCAGAAATTGTTTTGCGAATTCTTTCACACACATTGTCAGTACATGCTGTCTCAATATCATATCACCAGCTAATAACAACGTTAACAGCCGTGTAGCTTCATTCATATCATTTACTTGATCTGTATCAGAGTTCTGTGTGTGTGTCACCGTTGTGCCGACTGTCTCTTCCACAAATGGAGTTGGTGTGAATCATTTAAGATTGTGTTGTCTGTCACACATGTACTTTGTGATTGTCCTATCACATATTCAGATACTGAATTCCCCAATGCCGGAACAGTTTCGGCATTACATGTATCTTCTGTCTCGCTGATATTTGTCACTTGCAATGGTAAATCATAAAGTCTCGATAACATGATACCATATATCGCTTTCTCTACTATAAGGTGTCCTCTTATAGCCCTTGAGATGGCTTTGCCACTAAGCATAGTCCTACTGCCGTATCAGCATATATAGTTTTGAGTATATCCTGAAGCCCAGAACCTCCCATCAAATGACCAATGCTTCCGAGGAAACTCATCTCTATATGAAGGCCGCCAAGTCTGAGTATCATGTTTTGGATAGCACTGGATGGTGGTTCACTCTGTTGGATTTCAGTTGCTTTCCACCACAATGGTTGGTCGAAACGTAAGAATTGGCGTAACATCATAGCGCTTTGATTGCTCACTTATGAAATGCATGGTGGAATAAATACAGGTTTCATCACTTGACTTCATGTCTATCATGGGCATAAATATGACTGATGATTTTCCAGGGTGGGCACCCTGTTGACCATTTAATTTGCATAAATCCGTTCCAAGACGGCATACAGGGCTTCAGCAGCCATGCCGTCTTCCACAGCAGGTCAATGTTGTATGTAGAATCTTCAACAGGTGGTATTACCAGCTTCTCATACCGCAAAAGAAGCCATTCCGTCATGATGTGGCTTATAAAACTGTATATTGATTCTACTAACGGCACTTACGTCGTCTAATGTAACAGAGACCTTTGGTACTGCTTTGGTTGATCGCGATTCTGGTGTAAGTGATGCGATAATTCCCATGCCATGAAATGTGTTCAGACCATCGAGTGTTCGGATGTTGTGATCTACGTTATCTGCTGCATATTGCACAAACTGTCCTGGTATGAATCCTGGAATCTCATTGTTTTGGTTAAGTGCTGCGCTGCGTTCGTACTTTTGTACTTCAGTGTATGAAGAACAAAATCCATGTCTGTTTAGCGAGTCTATTAGGAACCTTGATCCAAATGTCTATGCATTTGGACACCAAGTCCGATTTGCAACGGCGCAACAATTGCTCTGGGACGAACAGCTTGCACTATGGCATGTCCGATAGACGCTACTTTTGTATCAACACATTTCCCTACGAATAAAATTTGGAGCAGAAGACACATGTTAGTGGGAGAAATGATTTGCCAGCACTGATTGATGAAATATCACTGCATGATGGATACACAGGTTGCAATATTCTGGCAGACTTTATGTCATTTTTCAACAATTTTGCAGCGGTTTCAATTATTCTTTTCTTTTCTTCCTCAGGGTCATCATGCTTTGCCTGACTATAAAATGTGTGGAGAATGTTAGCAGCTGTTGTCTTAAACGTTACGACATTTTGCTTTCCATTGATTTCTGCAAATATTATTTTGTCACCAAAAGTGTCGATAAGTCGCTTCTTCATATGTGTGAAACCATATGCTCACATTCTGTATCCTGGAGATACTCGCCCATTTTACATATAAGTTCATTCATCGTGATTTGTTCTTCATCGTTATTTTTGAGATATTCAGTTACATGTGTGAATGCTTCTTCTTTCTTTATGTCGATTGGCCTTCCTGATTTCTTATAACGTTTTGTGTGGTGTAGTACCGTGTTTGCAAACCTGGATGGTATTTGTTTACCCGTTCTAAAATTAACACTGCATTCTTGGTGATATACAGCATCCGCTGCATGCATATCTCTAGCATATTCTATCCTAGCTGTTACACTGTCTGACCAATAGTCATTTCTTTTTTGGCATGTTTCAGCGATTGTATCTTGTAGTCCAAGGGTACGAACTTTGAACACACTGCCCTGATGAAATTGACTAGTTCTTGTAGATTTACCACAAAACATGCAATTATTGTCAGATGTAAATGTCACATTTGAGCGCATATCTCTGGTTGTGAGATGTGAATCATCGTAAGATTTTCTTTTGCTCGAATGTATGTAATAACTATGTATGTATTTTTTTCGGCAATCCTTATGCACAATCTGGCCCGGCACAACAGAAATGGTATCGCCTCGTTCCTTGCTTGCATTATTCACACTGCTGGAACCTTTCTCTGTCAGGATCACAGTTTTCTGACCGTCTGAAATCGTCTTACTGCACAGAACGCACGTCTCCATATTGCGATATAAACATCTGCACAAAGCATATGTCTATATTTACTGTTGAATCATGTCTCGCATGTCCAGCAGGATCATTCAGAACCTGAAAATGCATACAAGCGTGCAGACTTCAACAAGAACGACACAGTCAGGCGATCCTTGCAAACCGTCGAACACCACTACCAGACAAATACGTCGCGGACAGGGTTTTATTCCGTCCGTTCATCTGTGTCATAGGCTGTGCCGAAATAGGCACAGTGAATGACACAAACGCCACCTAGCACCGCTTAAGCACTACTCAACGTAAAATGGGACACATAAACACCAGAAAGTGAAGTGTGCACAGCTGTCAGAATGATAGTGGTGCTCAACGACCTGCAAGGATCGGAAAATAATAACAGCATTGATAGAAGGCACGGGGAGACTTTCTACAGCCGCCACACTGCACAAACTACAGAGCTGTGAGTATAAACAAGTACGACAAGGTCAGGCGATCCTTGCAAACCGCCGAACACCACTACCAGACAAATACGTCGCGGACAGGGTTTTATTCTGTCCGTTCATCTGTGTCATAGGCTGTGTCAAAATAGGCACAGTGAATGACACAAACGCCACCTAGCACCGGCTTAAGCGCTACTCAACGTAAAATGGGACACATAAACACCAGAAACTGAAGTGTGCACAGCTGTCGGAATGACAGTAGTGCTCAACGACCTACAAGGATCGGAAAATAATAACGCACTTTGATACATCAAATAGTGATACAAATATTAGTTTATCCTAAGTGGGCAATGCCATCACATGTCGGTATCTTTTATTACTGTTTCAAGTACTGAAGACTGAGTGATTGATTATTGGTGTTTAACGGCCAGGGTCATGTAAGGCCGGACCAACGGTTACCATTAAATCATTGTACAAATACCCACTATCTTAAAACCACGCCTATTTGGTGTGTTCTTCAAATGGATCGCGGGGGGGGGGGGGCAATTGTGGGTACATTTTAGAATGAGACGGCCAGTGCCATCGTGTGCGCAAGAAATAAACGATTTAGATCCGACATCAAACATAAAGTGAACACCATTTCCCTTGAGTGCCTGAATCTGAGACCGACTACCGGGTACTGGTACCCATCGGGCACATGCATATTGTGAAATCAGTATGTACGGGCTTTTATACAAGGATTGAATGAAGGAAATATAGAGGAACATTGGAACTATTGTAGACAGCTTTTGTGAATATGAACAAGTACACAAATGTGGATAATTACCTTCAAATTCTTGCAGAATGCAGACGCTTATTGAGTTTGTTGTTGTTGTTATCACAGGTGGTGAAATCTAGCCGCTGACTTTTTGGACCTTTTTACCACCAACCAATAAAACAACTTTGGATAACCAAATTTATGTATCACCTATAATTTGCATTGGCTATATATATATAAATAAATATATATATATATATATACGGTGAATCCAGTACAATGTTATATGTACATGGCGATACAATGGGTAGTGGTCTGTTTTACTAGACCTATTACTTATTTTGTCTATAATTTTGTGATACATGTGTATTGGTATTTTTGTGTTTTCTTGGCGGCCATTTTGAATTTTAAAAATGTTACCTAAAACAATCTGATACAATGGTTGTTTCAATGGTATCATCAGTTTTTCTTGATATAGAAACCAAAAGTTTATCTATGATTGTGACTGACTGACTGCTATAGGGAAAAGTGATTTTCGATGGCGGCCATTTTGGAAAATGGCCGCCATACATTTGGACCGGAAAATATTTGCAGCAATTGATAACCACCTGATCGCAGTGAAAAAAAGAGACAGTTCATGTTAAATCACTTCCCAAAGTATGACAAGTGAAAACTCGCATTGTAAAAAAGTGGGTGGGGTAACATTAGCGACAATTAATTAAAAAAACTGGCGTCTTATGTCTTCAAAATACTTTTTTTATGTTTGACTGTTTTTTTTAATCGTGTATCTGTATACATGGACTTATTTAGGCGCTGCACCAACTTCATTTGCGGGTTCAAACAGGATTATTGTACTGAGGGTCAAAATATTTTTTTCATAAAACTACCGCCATTAAACATGTGAAAAAAAATCAACTTTCATATCTTCCGATTTTTCTCGACTTTTAGTATGTCAAATAGTAGTTATTAAAGAGCCAAAAAACACTGAGATACCTTCTGTTGCAATTAGTGGTGGGTATTGTCATATACTGACTGGACTCATTCCATATATGTGGCTGTGACTGGAGTAATGGGTTTTTCGTGTTTTTGACCAGTGTAGATCCAGATCAGTCTGTACATCTGCACAGTTAGGATCTGTAATGTTGGCCATTCCATATATGAGACGGCCGTCATGCTTCAAACAAGCAGTATAGATCCCTACCAGTTTACAAGAGTGTGTTCTTTGATTAGGAGCTACACTCGTCACAATTTCCATACGCCCCATTTCTTCAGTCGCAGTCATATACAAATCTCTATTATTTCTTGATAACTATTTCATTTTAATATGCCTTGTTTAAAGCCTGCTCCGTACATTTTATATGTTTTACTGGCTATAGTTTCCTAGCTACAATAATTCACCTACGATGTTATCTAGGGGAGAAAATCGCAGTGAGGTAGCAATTTTGTTTCTAATGGTTTCCTGGAGCCAATTTCACTAAACCTCGTACGACTTAGAACGTACCACCATACTTGCACAACTTCATAACCAGTGGGTGCCCACCTCATACCACTATCCAACATGTGAACTTTTATTTACCATGACCTATTTTTTCCGCGTAATCGACTTAGTTATGTTCAATGTTAAGCTTTCGTGTTTATGTCCATTTCTCTGTTACTGTACCACCTAGGACCACCACAATTGCAGAACTGCATAACCAACGGGTGCCCACCACATACAACTATCCAACATGTGACCATTTTCTGACTTTGACCTATTTTTGCCACGCAATTGACTTTGTAATTTTCAGCTGTCGTTTTTCGCGTTTAGATCGGTTTCTCACGTTCTGTACCACCCAGAACCACCATACACGCACAGCTTCATAACCAACGGGTGCCCACCACATACATGTTCCACCACTATCCATCATCTGACTTTTTTAACCTTTACCTATTATTTTCTCATCTGCTGGCTTCCTTTGTCATCTTATGCCAAAGACAGTTGTCACTTTCAAATGTGGTCATAATAGCATTAATAGCCAATTATCTGTTATCCAATTGCCAATGCCTTGAAGAAAACCCGTGGCTTTGCCTCGTCTCTTGTTAAGTTGTAAGTATCAGTTACTCAAATAAACATTCAAAGTCTCTCAAGTAGTAAATGTATACAGGTATTTGTGGCAGGGACAGGACAATACGCAAGTCTCAGTTTCCAGGAACAGTTACAATATGACATTCAAACTCGGCGCATGTCTTTCAGTCATATGTGGCGGTGAGTGAAGAAATGGGACTTATGGATTTTTGCGACCAGTGTAGATCCAGATCTATAGTAACAGCCACGCAGTTGTCGACTTCGATGTCGACGTAAAATCTGTCGATGGTTTATCCATGAATATACAGTGGAACCTCACCAAACCGGACGCCAAGAAAAAACATGTGCTCTTATTGTTGATGAGTTTCTTGGTCATTTATCACCTGCCTGTTCATGATCGCATAGCACACAACTATGGCTCAGAATGATCAAATGCCCGATTTACAGTGAAACCTCTCTAACCCGGACAGCCTGGGGAGCTCCCAGGGTGTCCGTTTTAGGAAGGTTTCACTGTGTGTACTAATAAGTGTAAACATGACCCACTTATTTATCTATATCTGACGGGTCACACATTCCTGTTTCCATTTCAAACATATAACATTAAACACTGCTATAAAGATTAAAATGAAATTGATTCATTGTTCTGCTACGTAGTTTCGCAAATATAATATCTCGAAAATGAAACGCGAAATGTAATTTTGTACCGAAGAACATGTGCGATTTTTTTTTAAATATATTTACAGAGACAGAGATATATTCTATAAATGATATCGAAAAATGACGACATTTGAATATTAAAATGCATTTGCTATGCAAATTTCGTCAATTTTCGACGTCATTTACGGAAAATATCGTAAATTTTGTAAATATGTTTTCATGACATATCCCTTTCCGAAAGTTAGGTTTTCATTGGTTAAGACTGTAGGTCAAGCATTACCATTTGAATAATAGAGGATGTTATCGAAGTGATGATTTAATTTGATGTCGTTTGATGTGACACTGCAAAAGGAAACTTTATATTGTGCAAGAAATATTTTTTACGCAGGCACTTGTATGCCACTATATATGTTTATTAGCTCCTTTATGACTAGATCATATCAAGCACGTAGATGAAATGTCGCCGGCATTTTGCAATCGGCGTACATTACAATGCAAAACCAAATCGTATATGTGCGATATTTAGTACTAATATAGTTGTTCCGCAAACTTCAGCTGAGGTGAAAAGTAGATTATGTTTATGAAGCGACATATATTATGGCACATTAAATATAGGACAGGTCATGGCGTCAGTTTATCCCTCAATGCACTTTCTGGGCGTTAAATTTAATGGGTTGACAGTTTCCCAGGTGTCGGGAAATCCCGTCTTAGGCTTTATTGTTTTCAAAATGTTCTTTGGGGAGGACCCCCAAACACACTGCAATACGATGCGGGCAGCGCTACACGCTCCCACTATTTGGACCCACCCCTGATACAATTCCTGGATCTGCGCCGTTTCTCCTCTTTTGGCGTCTGACAAAGAACTGACAATGCGAAGTAGAACATATTATAATGTAGCTAATCATACATAGAAAAGCCAAAGATGGCCGAGTTGTGCCGTTTATGATACAGTGACGAGGCAGTGTTCGCATATAATTATGTTATACATATGTTCCATCATATTCACGAATCAATTATCTTTGAATAAATAGACGATTGGGTATAGAACGGGTCGTTTAAATGAGACATTCTTTCCTACTAACGAGGGAGTCGCGTTACCGACGACAAAATAAAGTATGTGTCACCAGTTTGTCACACCAGTTTGTCCGAAATCTGGCTGTAGCGATTGTAAATTATCTAACCATGAAAACAAACGCTATGTTTTAGAAATCGATGAATGAAGACTTTGTCAAGTCATTAAAAGTTATGGTAACCCTTAGTTAAGGTTTTTATGCAGGCCACGGCCACCTTGTTTGTCAAGGTATGTGTACATCGACAACCCTAGTAGTCGAGCTATGCTGTTCTCCTACAGCTCTTGTTTTAGATAAAATTACACCCCCTTCTCATAAACATCGTTTTGTGACGAGTATATAGTCGTCGTTGACATATCAAACTTCATTGCCGTTATTTAGGGGTGAAAGGGTTATCTGATCAGTTAGGGCTGTGATGCTGTCGTTATGCAGTAAATATAATCTAACATTTGTGTTGATTTAATATGACCTGTATGAAAGAAATTAATAATTTGTG
Source organism: Conchocele bisecta (assembly GCA_029237695.1). Classification (NCBI taxonomy): domain Eukaryota; kingdom Metazoa; phylum Mollusca; class Bivalvia; order Lucinida; family Thyasiridae; genus Conchocele; species Conchocele bisecta. The sequence goes on along the minus strand of JAQRGA010000082.1, from coordinate 23,662 downwards.
TGATAAATATCATATTAAAGCATCACTCTTGTAAGAGCATCTGTTTATAGTAAAGTCGTTGACTGATTTCATAAAAAAACTCGACACAGCCTCGTTTCTTATGAAATCAGTAAACTCGTTTTAATAACTACGATATTAGGCCATCATTCATGTACGATCATCTATTAATTAAAGTTTTTGACTGATTTCATAATACAGTTCGTGGATTGTCTCCTCGCACATGCGGACGAACGGTGATGTATCCGTGGCAAATACTTTACCACACCTTCATACATTGTACAGGTATTACCTCACGCGATCTGCTCACAAACACAGGTGGAAGACTTGTACCTGTGACACAAATACAAAATATGGAACAAAAATCCCATTACCACACCCTCTCGTACTGTACTGTTTACTATAAACAGTACAGTACGAGGCCAGATTTCAAATTCAGTGCGTATTTTACTTTTACAAATGTATTATTGATTTTTTATTCGACAGTTTTTAAAAAGCGGTACGTATTATGTTTTACCGCTGGGCGGGCGGCTGACAGAAAAAGTGAATAGTTTGTGTACATAACTCCTCCGAAACCGTTCAGTCGATCGATCTGAAACTATACACGTCTTCTATGCATATTGAAGATGTACACCTTGGTGTTTTTATGCCGAAAAAATGTTTTTTAACAAAAATATCTCCTTTTTAACTTAGCCATTGTTTCTACATTTTTCTATACAATTCTATATAGTGTACATAGTTTCTGTACACAACTCCTCTGAAACCGTTCAGTCCATCGATCTGAAACTATACACACGTCTTCTGCACATACTGAAGATGTGCACCTTCGTGTTTTTATGCCGAGGACATTTTTTTAACAAAAATATCGCCTTTTTAACTTAGCCATTTTTTCGACATTTGTCTATACAATTATATACGGTACATAGTTAGTGTACACAACTACGGTACAGTGTTTGTGTACACAACTCCTCCGAAAGCGTTCAGTCGATAATTCTGAAACTAAACACACGTCTTCTACACATATAGAAGATGTGCACCTTGGTGTTTTTATGCCGAAAAATATTGTTTAGCTTAACCATTTTTTTCTACATTTTTCTATACAATTATATATACGGTACAGAGTTTGTGTACACAAGTCCTCCTCGATCTGAAACTATACACACGTCTTCTACACATATTGAAGATGTGCACCTTTGAATTTTTAAGCTGAAAAAAAAATATGTTTTAAACAAAATATCACCTTTTTAACTTAGCCATTTTTTCTACATTCTTCTATACAATTCCATATCGGGTACAGAGTTTGTGTACACAACTCCTCCGAAACCGTTCAGTCGATCATTCTGAAACTATACAAACGTCTTCTACACATATTGAAGATGTGCACCTTGGTGTTTTCAAGCCGAACAAATATTTCTTAACAAAAATATCACTTTTTTAGCTCACCTGCACGAAGTGCATAAGAGCTTATGGCATACCCCCGGCGTCGTCGGCGTCGTCGGCGTCGGCGTCAGCGTCGGCGTCGTCCACAAACCTAACGTTGGGTAAATGTCTTATAACTTATGTTTCCTTTCATGGAACACCTTGTTATTTCATACATGCATTCATCAGGTGACCCTCTATCAAGCTTTAGCAAATCCATGACCCACCACTCAGCCCTTACCCCAAGGTCAAGGTCACAAACTTGGCACATTCATAAACTTAACGTTGGGTAAATGTCTTATAACTTCTGTTTACTTTCATAGAACACCTTGTTATTTCAAACATGCATTCCTCATATAACCCTCTATCATGCCGTAGCAAATCCTTGACCTACCACCAAGCCCTTACCCCTAGGTCAAGGTCACAAACTTGGCACATTCATAAACTTAACATTGGGTAAATGTCTTATAACTTCTGCTTCCTTTCATGGAACACCTTGTTATTTCATTCATGCATTCCTCAGATGACCCTGTAGCATGCTGTAGCAAATCCATAACCCACCACCAGCCCTTATCCCCAGGGTCAGGGTCACAAACTTAGCACATTCATAAACTTAACGTTGGGGTAATTGTTGAGTAACTTCTATTCCTTTACACTTTGAACACCTTGATATTTCATACATGCATTCAGCTGATGATACTTTAGCGTGCTATAGCAAATCCATGACCAACCCCCACCCCTTTCCCCAAGGTCACGGTCACAAACTTACCACATTCATAAACTTAATGTTGGGTTAAATTTCTTATAACATATGTTTCCTTTCATATCCTTTCGCCTTGATATTTCATACATGCATTCATATGTTGATACTCTATCGTGCTATAGCAACTCCATGACCCAGCGACCATCCCTTACCCCAAGGTCAATGTCACAAACTTAGCACATTCATAAACTTAACGTTGGGGTAAATGTCTTATAACTTCTGTTTCCTTTCATGGAACGCCTTGTTATTTCATACATGCATTCCTTAGAGATGACCCTCTATCATGCTATAGCAAATCCATGACCCACCACCCAGCCCTTTCCACAAGGTCAAGGTCACAATCTTAGTACATTCATAAACTTAGCGTTGGGGTAAATGTATTATAACATCTGTTTCCTTTCATGGAACGCCTTGATATTTCAAATATGCATTAATATGATGATACTCTATCATGCTATAGCAAATCCATGACCCACCTCCCATCCCTTACCCCAAGGTCAGGGTCACAATCTTAGTACATTCATAAACTTAACATTGTGGTAAATGTCTGTTTCCTTTCATGGAACGCCTTGATATTTCATACATTCCTCAGATGACCCTCTATCATGCTGTAGAAAATCCACAACATACCACCCAACCCTTACCCAAAAGTCAAGGTCACAAGCTTAGCATGTTCATAAACTTACCGTTGGGGTAAATGTTGTGCAACTTCTGTTTCTTTACACTTTGAACACCTTGATATTTCATACATGCATTCATATGATTATACTTTAGCGTGCTATAGCAAATCCATGACCAACCCCCACCTGTTTCCCCAAGGTTACAGTCACAAACTTAGCACATTCATAAACTTAACGTTTGGGTAAATGTCTTATAATATCTGTTTCCTTTCATGGAACGCCTTGATATTTCTTACACGCGTTCATCTGATGATACTCTATCGTGCTATAGCAAATCCATGACCCACTGCCTACTCATTACCCCAAGGTCAAGGTCACAAACTTGACACATTCATAAACTTAACGTAGGGGTAAATGTCTGATAACAACTGTTTCCTTTGATGGAACGCCTTGATATTTCACACAGACATTCCTCAGATGACCCTCTATCACGCTGTAGCAAATCTATAACCCACCACCCAACCCTTACCCGAAGGTCAAGGTCACAAACTTAGCATTTTCATAAACTTTACATTGGGGTAAATGTTGTGTAACGTCTGTTTCTTTACACTTTTAACGCTTTGATATTTCATACATGCATTCATGTGATGATCCTCTATTGTGCTACAGCAAATCCATGACCCACAACACCCCTTTCCCCAAGATCAACATCATAAACTTAACGTTGGAGTAAATGTCTTTTTATAACTTCTGTTTCTTTACAGGGAACACCTTCATATTTCATACATGCATTCATCTGATGATACTCTATTGTGCTACAGCAAATCCATGACCCACCCCACCACCCCTTTCGCCAAGGCCAATGTCACAAACTTAGCACATTTATACATGCATTCCTCATGTGAATAGCTATCATGCTGTAGAAAATCACCAACTTAGTGCGTTCATAAACATAACGCTGGGTTAAATTTTGTTTTCCTTCTCTTTTCAGGGAGCGCATTGATATTTCATACATGCATTCATCTTAATATTCTATATCGTGCTATATCAAATCCACGACCCACCTTCCACCACTGACCTCAATGTCAAGGTCCACCGCACACCCCTTATCCCAAGGTCAAGTTATATAATATTCATGTGTTTTATACAACTGTGACAAGTTTTAATGAAGGCTGCCAACAGGCGAGTTTCGTTGTCTTCTGACAACTCTTGTTAACTTAGCCATTGTTTCTACATTTGTGTACAGAATTCTATATAGGGTACAGAGTTTGTGTACACAACTCCTCTGAATCTGTTCAGTCGATCGATCTGAAACTATACACGTCTTCGAGATGAAGAAATAATGCTATACAGTTTCAAATTCTCATTAATGTTTCTTGCCTTGGTGACAGCTTCATATTTCTGCATCTTCGCTGTCTGACCCATATTCGACGGGCGTATTTTGTGACTTGCGGCACTCTTGTTTCTACATTTTTCTATACAATTCTATATAGGGTACCGAGTTTGTGTACACAACTTCTCTGAAACCGTTCAGTCGATCGATCTGAAACTATACACACGTATTATACACATATACACATATTAAAGATGTGCACCTTGGTGTTGTTATGCCGAACAACTATTTTCTAACAAAAATATCACCTTTTTAACTTAGCCATTTTTTCTACATGTTTGTATCCAATTCTATATCATTTCTACTTTACACATCTCTGCCTAAATTAATGTACATGTTTAGCACAACGAGCATGACGAGATGAAGAAATAATGCTATGCAGTTTCAAATTCTCATTAATGTTTCTTTCCTTGGTGACAGCTTCACATTTCTGCATTTTTGCTGTCTGGCCTATATTCGACGGGCGTATTTTGTGACTTACGGCACTCTTGTCTACATTTGTGTATACAATTATATATAGGGTACAGAGAATTTGTATACAACTCCTCTGAAACCGTTCAGTCGATCGATCTGAAACTTTACACACGTGTTCTACACATATTGAAGATGTGCACTTTGGTGTTGTTTGCCGAACAAAATATTTTGTAACAAAAATATCTCCTTTTGAACTTGGCCATTTTGTTCCAGATTTTTGTATCCAATTCTATATAATTTCTACTTTACACATCTTTACCTAAATTGGTATACCTGTTTATTACAACAAGAGGAAGAAATAATGCTATAGGATTTAAAATTCTCATCAATGTTTCTTGCCTTGGTGACAGCTTCACATTTCAGCATCTTCGACGGGCGTACGTTGTGACTTACGGCACTCTTGTTGGATTTAGAATGTTTGGGGTTAGGGTTACGGGTTTGCCTTGCAACGTGTAAACCTTTTAAACCTTAATAGCTGGATGCTTGATACATTGTATGTAGATTCCTTATGGTATGCAGATAGGTACACTTGTTTCAATGATTTGACATCCGTATCATGGATTATCTCCCCGTTGTGTACGTTTCAATGTTGCCTCCATGAGGTACACTTTTTCAATGATTTTATACGACCGTTTTTAAAAAACGGTACGTATTATGTTTTACCGCACGGCTGGCGGGCGGCGGGCGGGCGAGCGGGCGGCTGAAGAAAAAGCGCATAGTTCGCGTACACAACTCCTCCGAAACCGTTCAGTCGATCGATCTGAAACTATACACACGTCTTCTACACATATTGAAGATGTGCACCTTGGTGTTTTTATGCCGAAAATATATTTTTTAACAAAAATATCACCTTTTTAACTTAGCCATTTTTTCTACATTTTTCTATACAATTATATATACGGTACAGAGTTTGTGTACACAACTCCTCCGAAACCGTTCAGTCGATCGTTTTCTGAAACTATACACACGTCTTCTACACCTTTTTAACTTAGCCATTGTTTGTACATTTTTCTATACAATTCTATATAGAGTACAGAGTTTGTGTACACAACTCCTCCGAAACCGTTCAGTCGATCGTTCTGAAACTATACACACGTCTTCTACACATATAGAAGATGTGTACATTGGTGTTTTTATGTCGAAGAAATATTTTTTAACCAAAATATCACCTTTTTAACTTAGCCATTTTTTCTACATTTTTCTATACAATTATATATACGGTACAGAGTTTGTGTACACAACTCCTCCGAAACCGTTCAGTCGATCGTTTTGAAAATATACACACGTCTTCTACACATATTGAAGATGTGCACCTTGGTGTTTTTATGCCGACAATATATTTATTAACAAAAATATCACCTTTTTAACTTAGTCATTTTTTCTACATTATTGTATCCAATTCCCTATCATTTCTACGTTACACTCTATTTGTCTATCTCTGCCTAAATTAGTATACATGTTTAGCACAACGAGTTGAAGAAATAATGCTACAGACTTTCAAATTCTCATTAATGTTTCTTGCCTTGGTGACAGCTTCACATTTCTGCATCTTCACTGTCTGGCCCGTATTCGACGGGCGTATTTTGTGACTTGCGGTACTCTTGTTTATCTTGTGTTCGGTAGGTTATTGTTGATGTTCCACTCATACCATGTATTTATACACAGGAGATAGTGACCGTACGGGTGGTTCGACTCTGTGTTACTGACTGCACAGATTGTCTTTGGCACGGCTGTGTGCCCACAGCAGGTAATTGTTACTTACTTTCCTATGGTTCTTACGTACTGTGACCCAGATCTCCTTGTAAATCCGCACAGTCAGATCAGGGTCTACACTGTTTTAGAACTGGTATTTTTCCCAGTTTTGAAAATTAAAATATGACCTGTCCTGCGCGTCAGGGTCTACACTACTCAAATGATTCAAATAACCTCCATATATCTCGTAAAATGTTAGCTTGTAACCGATCCCGGATTATTTGGATAGATAATAAAATTGCTATTTTTTCTCAGTAATATGTTTTGCCAAATTATGTAATGGGTGAAGAATTATCATGTTAACCCTTAGACCGTTACTCACAACAATTGTCGGCATGTTTTTTGAGGATAAAAATGGAAAATAGAAAATAAACAGCAGACGACAAAAAAAATAAGATAGCGGTCTAAGTGTTAAACTCCTGATTGCATTTTTAAATCGTTTAAGTATATAGTTTTTGTTTTAGGCAATGTTTGCATGTTTTTATTTTTATTTTGTTTGTGCAAGGGATGGGTTGTGGCCTAGGCCTAGAACACCTGACTTCGAATCCAGAAGTTGTGGGTTCAAACTTCAAACCTCACCTTAGGCATTAAAAATACTTTCATAATATTTACATCCCACTGGTTTGTCGGATGAGACTTTAAACTGTGGTCCCGTCTCTATATGTCCTTAGCTGTTGCTGGGACGTTAAACCCATTCACTTTCACTTTTTGTTTGTACATCATACTAGTTAAATACCCCTTTTAGTGAAGGTTTGAAGTGAACAAAAATATCTTTGTATTTTTCTGTAATAAATTACGAAAAATTCACATTTGTGAATAGAAATGTTTACTAATTGAGGATATTACATCAATATTACTTTGCTTTTGGGTGTTTTCAGAAAATTGGCTTTACAAATAGACTTCCACTCAGTATGTATGCGCGGGAAGTGTATTTGCATTCGGCAATTTGGGTGTTTTAGTTGATGATAAACAAACAGCAGATGCGTGATCAAAGTCCGATCGCTTTTCCGATAGACGCTCGGGTCAACTGCTCAACTCCCTGATTCGCCGCCGATGAATTCCGATAGCCGGAGTTTATCGACTCGCTTCCGAGCCGAAGCCATTGGGTTACGGAAATTAATTTGTCAATATTGACATTTTGCACTGAGTGGTACAGAAAACAAGTTTTTGTTGTCTTCACATTGCTATTAAGATGTAAATCTCAGGACTTGAGATGTATCTATCAGGCAGTATATGTTTGTTTTGTGTACTAAATCAGTTGCCAAACATGTTTTTGTGTTTGAAAAAATCGGAAAATTGTAATACTGAGCCGTTCAGGGCCTTTAAGCCTCAAATCAAATATCATCCTAATTGTTGAACTATGTGCCACGCGAGTCATTGTACATTTCACGAGAAAACGGTCTTCGTTGTCTTTTCAGTCTGATCAGGATCCGGCTATATAGACAAGAGAGGACGTGGCGGCCACTCAGTCGGACGGCTAATAATGAATATGATTTCCGCCGTGTTTGAAAAAATGTGAGTACATGTATTCTGTTCTTTTAATCGAAATTAGAAAATAATAACTGGTTGATGCTGAGCTGAGCTCAGCTCAGCTCAGCCTCGGCACACACGAAATAATACGAATTTGGAGAATGTTCTGTGAAAAATGTATGGCGCCCGCGCCCAGATGGCTCTATATCAGCGAATACTGTGGACACTGAACAGAATGCACAGATGTGCAGGCCGGGTTTGGTAAGCAGAGATTGTAAGCGGAGTAAGCCTGTTTTGTTGTGTCGTGAACCAACACGTTATCGCAAGACATTGAGTGCATGCAGACGGACTGTGAACTATAGTGGGGTAACCAAGGGGAGTGTCTGGAATTAAATATTATTGTATTTGTATATATCATATTTATCTCAGATTTCCTTCATATCCGTGCAATAAATTAGTTAGATAATGCCTTCTCTTTGAATATGGTTAGTTAACAGCCAGTGGGGAGATTTTAGACGGCCGAAATACGTCTCGACGATTTCCAGCCCCCTAAATGTCCCTCAGCACTGCTTAATAACCGCTATTATCGAACCATATTGGACTCACAGGTTGAAGTAACTTACCAATGTACATTAAATATGCATAAAAAACACCAATAAGTGAGATAAAAAAATACGCTAACATTTCTTTACTCCAATGTGTTTAGCTTATTTTGTTACCACTTATTGATGCTTTTATGTATATTTAATGTATTTTGTTACCTTGGTTGGTTACTTCAACCTGTGATTCTACTGGAATGTTTTATCTCTAACAGTAGTAGTGTATAGGGTATCACTTCGTTACCGCGGGGGAGCACAAAGGAATTAGACAGCTGGCAGCGTCCCAAGGGGGTAAAAAAGTAGTTTTTTCGACCTTAATTGAAAGGAAAGAAACTCAGTACCAGCAATAAAAGAAGTTGTACAAGGTATATTTTTCAAAATTATTTATTTTGAAAAAATTAATTAATTAATTAATTTCAGTTTTTACTAGAAAATGTCAGAAAAAATAAAGGTAGTTGAAACCCATGTAAAATCGGGGGCGGATCTTACGTGTTCGCCGAAAAGACACTCGCCCCGACGGTTTTTATGCTTGCTATATTCTGAGAATATTGTGATATTTTAAGACACCATGTTGAACAAAACAATTATATATATTTAATACCGACAATAGTTTTCTCTCAAACTTGACGTATATAGCCCTTCATAAGAATACTTGCCAAAATATTCCAAGACACCCTATTGAACAAAGACATCCATATATTTTAATTAATTAATTAATTAATATTCTCAAACGTGAATTATATACACTTTTATATAGAGTGAGAAAAATGCCACAAGCAAATAAAAAAGTTATGAGGATAGTTAGCCCGAAATTATCTCGTCCAAAGCTTGAGGAGATAGAGGGTATAATGCCTACAAAATTACCACAAAGTTCTTCTCCTAAGATTAGGGAATTAAGAGCTGTGTTAGTGAAAATGGGCATACCCTTTTCATCCAGATTAAGAGAGACGGGTTTGAATAAACTTATAAATAAGACTAAAACAGAGGAATTTATGGAAAGATTCCGTAGAGCATTCTCCCGAGGGGTATTTAAGGGAATAGAAAATAAAGATGCAGAAAAGATAGCACAGAACCTAGCAGACGAGGCCTCTTTAAGTCTTAGAAGTAAAAACATTGGAAAACCTAAAAAGAGAGTTCAGAAAGCTAGTTTGTTAAAAAAGATAATAGTGGAGGGGGATGAAATATTAGAAGATTACAAACAAAAAGAAGAGAAAGAAGTTAAGGGGCGTAGGCTGACCACAGTAACCCTGAGAAGAAAGCTTCAAACAGACAACACCGATAGAATAATGTCCGAGTTGGCCCCAATGTTAACTGGGAGTTTTTATCTTCGGTACTCGTTTTCTTACAGATTGGTTCATCTCGAGGAGAAAGACCCGAGAGGAAAGCCAAAAACATTGATATTTTATAAAAACCTTTACGGGAGTCCGTGGTTCAGAGAATAGAACCCAGTTAAAAAATGGATAAGGAAACAAGAAGAGTCTAGATTAAACATAGATAAAATAGAGAGACCAAATACAAAGTGGAGTTTTGTAAGATGGGTAAGCGCTAGCGTAAAAATAATATACGGTACAGTAACGAATGCGATACTGCGATACAAAAAAGGATTGAAACCACTAGATAAATTTAACGATGACCGCTGTTTATTCAGATGTTTAGCTCTTCACATAACAGAGGGCCTACGAGCCGACCGGTGTTTTACAAAGACAGAAGATTTACGATACACATATTTACGTTTCTGTAAAGAAAAAGGGTGGGATATTCCAGATGGGCCAAAATTATTTGGTGATATCAAGAAAATAGAAGAGTGTTTTATAGGAATAGAGGCATACGAGCCTACAGAAGAGGGGACATGGTATTTAAGAAACGTTGCGGCACACTACGAAGAAGTTGGCACAAAGAAAATGAAAATTGGTATTTATAACGATCACGCCTTTTTGATCACAGATATGAATAAAGTTGCAAATAACTATTGTTGTGTCGACTGCAATCAACACTTCACACAATCACATTGTTTAACAAGACACGCACAAACATGCATTAAAGGAGAAACAAACGTAACCTGCAAAGGAGAACAAATAGATAGACCAGTGTCTGCGTTTGAAAGAGCATTTTTTCTAAAACCCAAATGTAGCAAGAAGTCAATTACATGGATAAGTTCTTTTCAGGGGCCCCACATTCACACGGAGGTATGTGGTCACAGTGGAGAACGGTGGGTGGCCGGAGCTCCTGTTGATGGATTTTGTTCGGAGACGGATACAGTTTATCAATTCCACGGATGTTACTGGCACGGGTGTCCGAAGCATTGTAAAAATTGGAAAGAAAAACACACAAAAACACTAGCGCCAGACGCGATGATTAGGAAAGAGTTCAATTTAGTAACTTTTTGGGAATGTGAATATTAAACCTTTTCGACCCCAAACACTTCTTCTATACTTGAAAGTCCTCCTACAATCGTTTACCCTTATCAGATTGTGTATGATTTTGAAGCTTATTTAGATAATTCGAATGAGAAAAATAACCCTTCTATAAGGTTAGAATTTGTAAACGAACACGTTCCAATAAGTGTAAGTATCGGAGATACGCTGTCCAGGAGCATAACCCACATATGTGAAAAGGATCCGGCTAAATTAGTACGGTTGTTTATCGAAGACTTACAGGAAAGAGGTAAAAACATTCGCGAGGTCGTGGGGAAAGATAAAATCTACGGCTATCCAACAGATTTTATTTTGACAGACTTTCTGCTCCACAGAAGCGGGAGGTTGAACGATGAATTTCACAATTCCCCGTTTTAGGGTTTAATTCCAGTAACTACGATCTTAATCTAATAAAGCAACACCTAGTGGGCATTTTAGCCGATACAACAACGAAAGTATTAGTTGAAAAGAAAGCAAACACAACTATTTTTCTATTTACACCAGAATTCCGGTTTTTAGACGTAAAATTATATATTGCTCCGGTATCGATTATGACCGATGGGTAAAGGCTTACGGATGTGAGGGAGAAAAATCCTTCTTTCCATACGAATGGTTCGATTCCCCCGATAAGTTGGATTACGAGGGATTACCACCACTTAAATACTGGGAAAACAAACTAGCCCTGAATAAAACGATAACCAAGAAGCAGCTGGAAGATTGCAACAACATTTTCTAAAAATCATAACATGAAAACTTTCAGAGATTGGTTGAGGTATTACAACGATTTGGATGTAGGACCGTTTCTTGAGGCTGTGGGAAAAATGTCTAAATTTTACAAAAGAAAAGGTGTCGATATGTTTAAAGATGCAGTTACCCTTCCAGGAGTTGCTTTGCAATATATTCTCAGAGGAACCATAAAGCACTACGTAAAAACTTATGTAACAAAAGAGAGCAGGGTCGAAGACTCTCTTTGTCCACCACTGTTTGCCCCGGGGAAAGAAATATACGAAATGATGAAGGAGCATTGGTAGGAGGTCCGTCAATTGTGTTTACAAGACATGCTGAAGCCGGTGTTACCAAGATTAGATCAACCCCAGAGGGTAGCGGAAAACTCTGCAAAGCGGTGTTAGGATTTGACGCGAACGCTTTGTATTTATCTACGTTGAATAAAGAGATGCCTTGTGGTAAGGGAAAACTCTACCACGTGCATAGTCCCCACAACATACAAAAAATATCATACTTTGTTGGGAAGGTTTTATCCAACGAATGGTTCGGATTTGCGGAAGTAGATATAGAGGTTCCTCCAAATCTTAAACAGAAGTTTTCAGAAATGTCACCAATATTTATAAATCGTGTTGTTGAGGAGAGTGAAGTACCGGAGCATATGTTGGACTATTTAAAAGACACTAACCGCACGAGAGGAGAGGGTAAACAACTAGTTGGGGCAATGTCCGCACAAAAAGTATTGTTGCACGCACCACTTTTAAAATGGTATATAAATCACGGATTAAGAATAACTTGACTCCACCGGGTTATAGATTACAAAGCAGGGAAGCCCTTTGAATGGTTTGTCAAGGAGGTTACAGCGGCTAGGCGAGCCGGAGATGTTGACACTTCCAAAGCTCCGATTGCAGATATAATGAAACTACTGGGGAATTCATGTTGTGGAAAAATGATAGAATCCGCCGAGAACCATCTCAACACAACCTACACTAAAGACGAAAAGTGTGTAGACAAGGCTTTGAGATCCGCGTATTTTCACGATCTAGAGGAAATAGGAGACGCGTACGAGATATCTTCTAGAAAAGTAAACGCCAGCATGACTCGTCCATTTCACTGTGGGATCGCCGTTTACCAATTTGCAAAACAAAGAATGTTACAGTTCTATTACGATTTTATGGACAAGTACGTGGATAGATCCGATTTTTAATTAATACAGATGGATACTGACAGTTTGTACATGGCCGTTAGTGTGGACGAATCAGGTTTAGAGGGTATGATAAAACCACATCTTAGAGAGTCTTTCAACAAATATAAAAAACAACTGGTTAGCGTGGGATAAATGGAGTAATAGAGAACCAGGACTTTTCAAGACAGAGTTTCGCGGGGATCGTGCAATCGCACTATGCAGCAAGTGTTATGTGATTGAAAAAGTAGACACAACCCAAGTAAAACATTCGGCCAAAGGGTTATCTGCAAGACAAAACACACTTTCATGGCGAAGGTACAATGAGGCCCTACACCCTGTGGATATAGATATGGGAACAAACAGAGGATTTAGAATGAGAGACGGTGTTGTGAAAACTTATACACAGAATAAATTAGGACTTTCCGCGTACTACGATAAGAGAAGGGTTTTACAGGACGGAATTCATACAGAACCACTTTAAACATAATTTCGTAGAAAATTAGTGAAAGGTAGAGAGGATAGTTATTACAAAATGTGGGAAATTGGGGGATTTTTTGTGACAAAATGAACAATATTCTCAAATTTATGCTAAAAAATAATAACTACTCCTTTTCCTTAATTTCAATTTCATCATTTTATAAAAATGAATTATGATTATAATGATTAAGCAACTACCAACGGTATCTTCTTTGGTCTTCCAACAGGTCTCTTATTTCCTCTGTCAACAGGTTTCTTCCAATTTTCTCTTGATATACCCATTATAAATTGATCGTTTTCCCACAACTCTGTGAGTCTCTTGGACCCAATATGATACTTCTTTTTAATTTCACAAGCCGGGATATTACCTCGGGATCGCAGGATATCTAACAAAGCGTCTTGGTTAATAGTAGATTTAGGCATAATTCCTCAAGAATTACTTTTATAAAAGGTATAGATAATAATGTTCAACATAAATGCAAAACTGGGAATAAAAATAATATTTAAAAGTGAAGGCAAAACGGTTTAAAACCTCTACCAAAATGGTTACGATTACTTAACAATTACTGAGCAATACTTAACAATTACTGAGCAATGCTTAACAATTACTGAGCAATGCTTCTTAACAATTACTGAACAATGCTTAACAATTACTGAGCAATGCTTAACAATTACTGAACAATGCTTAACAATTATTCATATTTTTATTTGTATTTATTTTTAAAAACACAAAGAGGGGGTAAGCATAATTTATTATTTTCAAAACACAAAGGGGGGAGTAAGCACAAGTTATTTATATTTTATTTGTATTTTATTTGTATTTTATTTACAAATTACAAAGGGGGGAGTAAGCGCAAAATTATTTAACAAAATTACAAAGGGGGGAGTAAGCACATTTTAATATTTTCAAAACACAAAGGGGGGAGAAAGCGCAAATTATTTATGTTTTATTTTTCATTTATTTTAAAAACGGTCGCAGAATCCTCCCATTTGGCCGTCAGTTATAAATCAATTATAAATCAGTTAGATTCAGTAACGTTTGATTTAAAATCAGTTAGAAATCAGTTAGAAATCAGTTTTATTTACTCTCTTGTATCCCAAATAGTATAATAATGTACGAATAAAGTATAATTAAAGTACAAATAAAATATTCTGTACCCTTCTAGAGTATAATAGAGTATCGGTAAATAAAACTGATTTCTAACTGATTTCTAACTGATTTTAAATCAAACGTAACTGAATCTAACTGATTTATAACTGATTTATAACTGACGGCCAAATGGGAGGATTCTGTGACCGTTTTCAAAATAAATGAAAAATAAAACATAAATAATTTGCACTTACTCCCCACTTTGTGTTTTGAAAATATTAAAATGTGCTTACTCCCCCCTTTGTAATTTTGTTAAATAATTTTGCGCTTACTCCCCCCTTTGTAATTTTGTTAAATAATTTTGCGCTTACTCCCCACTTTGTAATTTGTAAATAAAATACAAATAAAATACGATTAAAATATAAATAATTTGTGCTTACTCCCCCCTTTGTGTTTTGAAAATAATAAATTATGCTTACCCCCTCTTTGTGTTTTTAAAAATAAATACAAATAAAAATATAAATAATTGTTAAGCATTGTTCAGTAATTGTTAAGCATTGCTCAGTAATTGTTAAGTATTGTTCAGTAATTGTTAATCATTGCTCAGTAATTGTTAAGCATTGCTCAGTAATTGTTAAGTATTGCTCAGTAATTGTTAAGTAATCGTAACCATTTTGGTAGAGGTTTTAAACCGTTTTGCCTTCACTTTTAAATATTATTTTTATTCCCAGTTTTGCATTTATGTTGAACATTATTATCTATACCTTTTATAAAAGTAATTCTTGAGGAATTATGCCTAAATCTACTATTAACCAAGACGCTTTGTTAGATATCCTGCGATCCCGAGGTAATATCCCGGCTTGTGAAATTAAAAAGAAGTATCATATTGGGTCCAAGAGACTCACAGAGTTGTGGGAAAACGATCAATTTATAATGGGTATATCAAGAGAAAATTGGAAGAAACCTGTTGACAGAGGAAATAAGAGACCTGTTGGAAGACCAAAAAAAATACCGTTGGTAGTTGCTTAATCATTATAATCATAATTCATTTTTATAAAATGATGATGAAATTAAGAAAAGGAGTAGTTATAATTTTTTAGCATAAATTTGAGAATGTTGGTCATTTTGTCACAAAAAATCCCCCAATTTCCCACATTTTGTAAAAACTATCCTCTCTACCTTTCACTAATTTTCTACGAAATTATGTTTAAAGTGGTTCTGTATGAATTCCGTCCTGTAAAACCCTTCTCTTATCGTAGTACGCGGAAAGTCCTAATTTATTCTGTGTATAAGTTTTCATAACACCGTCTCTCATTCTAAATCCTCTGTTTGTTCCCATATCTATATCCACAGGGTGTAGGGCCTCATTGTACCTTCGCCATGAAAGTGTGTTTTGTCTTGCAGATAACCCTTTGGCCGAATGTTTTACTTGGTTGTGTCTACTTTTTCAATCACATAACACTTGCTGCATAGTGCGATTGCACGATCCCCGCGAAACTCTGTCTTGAAAAGTCCTGGTTCTCTATTACTCCATTTATCCCACGCTAACCAGTTGTTTTTATATTTGTTGAAAGACTCTCTAAGATGTGGTTTTATCATACCCTCTAAACCTGATTCGTCCACACTAACGGCCATGTACAAACTGTCAGTATCCATCTGTATTAATTAAAAATCGGATCTATCCACGTACTTGTCCATAAAATCGTAATAGAACTGTAACATTCTTAGTTTTGCAAATTGGTAAACGGCGATCCCACAGTGAAATGGACGAGTCATGCTGGCGTTTACTTTTCTAGAAGATATCTCGTACGCGTCTCCTATTTCCTCTAAATCGTGAAAATACGCGGATCTCAAAGCCTTGTCTACACACTTTTCGTCTTTAGTGTAGGTTGTGTTGAGGTGGTTCTCGGGGGATTCTATCATTTTTCCACAACATGAATTCCCCAGTAGTTTCATTATATCTGCAATCGGAGCTTTGGAAGTGTCAACATCTCCGGCTCGCCTAGCCGCTGTAACCTCCTTGACAAACCGTTCAAAGGGCTTCCCTGCTTTGTAATCTATAACCCGGTGGAGTCCAGTTATTCTTAATCCGTGATTTATATACCATTTTAAAAGTGGTGCGTGCAACAATACTTTTTGTGCGGACATTGCCCCAACCAGTTGTTTACCCTCTCCTCTCGTGCGGTTAGTATCTTTTAAATAGTCCAACATATGCTCCGGTACTTCACTCTCCTCAACAACACGATTTATAAATATTGGTGACATTTCTGAAAACTTCTCTTTAAGATTAGGAGGAACCTCTATATCTACTTCCGCAAATCCGAACCATTCGTTGGATAAAACCTTCCAACAAGTATGATATTTTTTGTATGTTGTGGGGACTATGCACGTGGTAGAGTTTTCCCTTACCACAAGGCATCTCTTTATTCAACGTAGATAAATACAAAGCGTTCGCGTCAAATCCTAACACCGCTTTGCAGAGTTTTCCGCTACCCTCTGGGGTTGATCTAATCTTGGTAACACCGGCTTCAGCATGTCTTGTAAACACAATTGACGGACCTCCTACCAATGCTCCTTTCATCATTTCGTATATTTCTTTCCCCGGGGCAAACAGTGGTGGACAAAGAGTGTCTTCGACCCTGCTCTCTTTTGTTACATAAGTTTTTACGTAGTGCTTTATGGTTCCTCTGAGAATATATTGCAAAGCAACTCCCGGAAGGGTAACTGCATCTTTAAACATATCGACACCTTTTGTTTTGTAAAATTTAGACATTTTTCCCACAGCCTCAAGAAACGGTCCTACATCCAAATCGTTGTAATACCTCAACCAATCTCTGAAAGTTTTCATGTTATGATTTTTGAAAATGTTGTTGCAATCTTCCAGCTGCTTCTTGGTTATTCGTTTTATTCGGGGCTAGTTTGTTTTCCCAGTATTTAAGTGGTGGTAATCCCTCGTAATCCAACTTATCGGGGGAATCGAACCGTTCGTATGGAAAGAAGGATTTTTCTCCCACATCGTCCGAAGCCTTTACCCATCGGTCATAATCGATACCCCGAAGCAATATATAATTTTACGTCTAAAAACCGGAATTCTGGTGTAAATAGATAAAAATAGTTGTGTTTGCTTTCTTTCCAACTAATACTTTCGTTGTTGTATCGGCTAAAATGCCCACTAGGTGTTGCTTTATTAGATTAAGATCGTAGTTACTGGAATTAAACCCTAAAACGAGGACTTGTGAAATCCATCGTTCAACCTCCCGCTTCTGTGGAGCAGAAAGTTTGTCAAAATCTGTTGGATAGCCGTAGATTTTATCTTTCCCCACGAGCCCTCGCGAATGTTTTTACCTCTTTCCTGTAAGTCTTCGATAAACAACCGTACTAATTTAGCCGGATCCTTTTTACATATGTGGGTTATGCTCCCGGACAGCGTATCTCCGATACTTACACTTATTGGAACGTGTTCGTTTACAAATTCTAAGCTTATAGAAGGGTTATTTTTCTCATTCGAATTATCTAAATAAGCTTCAAAATCATACAAAATCTGATAAGGGTAAGCGATTGTAGGACGACTTTCAAGTATAGAAGAAGTGTTTGGGGTCGAAAAGGTGTCATATTCACATTCCCAAAAAGTTACTAAATTGAACTCTTTCCTAATCATCGCGTCTCGCGCTAGTGTTTTTGTGTGTTTTTCTTTCCAGTGTTTACAATGCTTCGGACACCCGTGCCAGTAACATCCGTGGAATTGATAAACTGTATCCGTCTCCGAACAAAATCCATCAACAGGAGCTCCGGTCACCCACCGTTCTCCACCGTGACCACATACCTCCGTGTGAATGTGGGGCCCCTGAAAAGAACCAATTTTCATTTTCTTTGTGCCAACTTCTTCGTAGTGTGCCGCAACGTTTCTTAAATACCATGTCCCCTCTTCTGTAGGCTCGTATGCCTCTATTCCTATTTTGAAACACTCTTCTATTTTCTTGATATCACCAAATAATATTGGCCCATCTGGAATATCCCACCATTTTTTTTTCTTTACAGAAACGTAAATATGTGTATCGTAAATCTTCTGTCTTTGTAAAACACCGGTCGGCTCGTAGGCCCTCTGTTGTGTGAAGAGCTAAACAGCGGTCATCGTTCAATTTATCTAGTGGTTTCAATCCTTTTTTGTATCGCAGTATCGCATTCGTTACTGTACCGTATATTATTTTTACGCTAGCGCTTACCCATCTTACAAAACTCCACTTTGTATTTGGTCTCTCTATTTTATCTATGTTTAATCTAGACTCTTCTTGTTTCCTTATCCATTTTTAACTCGGTTCTATTCTCTGAACCACGGACTCCCGTAAAGGTTTTTATAAAATATCAATGTTTTTGGCTTTCCTCTCGGGTCTTTCTCCTCGAGATGAACCAATCTGTAAGAAAACGAGTACCGAAGATAAAAACTCACAGTTAACATTGGGGCGAACTCGGACATTATTCTATCGGTGTTGTCTGTTTGAAGTTTTCTTCTCAGGGTTACTGTGGTCAGCCTACGCCCCTTAGCTACTTTCTTTTCTTTTTGTTTGTAATCTTCTAATATTTCATCCCCTCCACTATTATCTTTTTTATTTTAACAAACTAGCTTTCTGAACTCTCTTTTAGGTTTTCCAATGTTTTTACTTCTAAGACTTAAAGAGACCTCGTCTGCTACGTTCTGTGCTATCTTTTCTGCATCTTTATTTTCTATTCCCTTAAATACCCCTCGGGAGAATACTCTGCGGATCTTTCCATAAAATTCCTCGTTTTTCAGTCTTATTTATAAGTTTATTCAAACCGTCTCTCTTAATCTGGATGAAAAAGGGTATGCCCATTTTCACTAACACAGCTCTTAATTCCCTAATCTTAGGAGAAGAACTTTGTGGCAATTTTATAGGCATTATATCCTCTATCTCCTCAAGCTTTGGACGAGATAATTTCGGGCTAACTTTCCTCATAACTTTTTTATTTGCTTGTGGCATTTTTCTCACTCTATATAAAAGTGTATATAATTCACGTTTGAGAATATTAATTAATTAATTAATTAATTAAAATATATGAATGTCTTTGTTCAATAGGGTGTCTTGGAATATTTTGGCAAGTATTCTTATGAAGGGTTATATACGTCAAGTTTGAGAAAACTATTGTCGGTATTAAATATATAATTGTTTTGTTCAACATGGTGTCTTAAAATATCACAATATTCTCAGAATATAGCAAGCACAAAAACCGTCGTGGCGAGTGTCTTTTCGGCGAACACGTAAGATCCGCCCCCGATTTTACATGGGTTTCAACTACCTTTTTTTTTCTCTGACATTTTCTAGTAAAAACTGAAATTAATTAATTAATTAATTTTTTCAAAATAAATAATTTTGAAAAATATACCTTGTACAACTTCTTTTATTGCTGGTACTGAGTTTCTTTCCTTTCAATTAAGGTCGAAAAAACTACTTTTTTACCCCCTTGGGACGCTGCCAGCTGTCTAATTCCTGTGTGCTCCCCCGCGGTAACGAAGTGATACCCTATATACTACTCTAACTTATACTTGCAGTTGAGCAGCAACACCGACACAACAGTGGAGTGCAGGGCATCCCGGATTATAATACTTACACAGAGCTTTATACACGGTGAATAATATACTACAGTTTTATAGTTGAACTATGGAACTGTCTGGAAAGAGGGCAAAAGGTGGTAAAGTTGATGGAGGGAATGAGACAGATGGCCACAGTCAGAACCAGAAGTCAAAGACACACGAACACAGCTGCCAGCCTTGTCACGGGGATGGCAAACATACAGAGGCACAAGGGTATTGCACGAACTGTAGCGAATACTTGTGTCAGGAATGTATCAAAATCCACCACAAAGTGACTCTCACCAGGAATCACGTCCTGTTGAATAAAGCAGATATGTCACGAGAGGGGACCACGCCCACTAAGGCCGATGACCTAGACAGCGGGGAGGATAAACTGACGACCCCGTGCCCCACCCACCCCGACAAGGTCACGGAGTACTACTGTAAGTCACATAATAAAACTGCATGTACGGCGTGTGTTACGGAGGACCACAGATTCTGTGAAGGGGTCAAGTACATTCCCCGAATTTCGAAAGGGGTCGCCGACTTGACGGAATACAGGGACATAGAGCAGACGTTTACGGCGCTACTGGATACGATGAACAACGCTGGTATGCAGGCGTCCAACTCCCGTGACCACTTGATTCAATCTGGCGCTGAATACTTGCGTGATCTGAAGGCGTGTCGCCATAAGGTAATGGCCGTCATTGACCGACTCGTGGACGACGCCGAGAAGAAGTATAGGGATTACGTGGACGCCATGACCCACCGACTAAACAACGTCTGCAAGTTAACTTACGACTACAGCGATCGTATCACGTCCGTACAGACGGACATCAGACACCAAGCAAAGAAAGGCCGCAAGAATAATCTCTTTCTTGTTGAAGGAGGCTGAAACATTGATAGCCGAGTGCAAAACATCTACTTCCGGTATTCAACATAAATGCAGCGTGAAGCCGTGCGTGTTTGTAGAAAATAAAACATTTTTGGATCATTTACACGGTGTTGGTGATATTGGACAATTAGTGACGGAAAGTGTTGGTGCTATTGGACAATTAGTGACGGAAACTTTCCCATGTCTGCGTGATGACATCAATATGCGTGGACCTACAGATGGCAGCACGTGTGACGTCTCAGGTTTACTCGTGCTCGCCGACGGCCGGCTACTACTTTCGGACTGGAACAATAAGAACATAAAGCTGTTTGACAACAACCATACACTGGTGTCCCACGTTCCACTACAATCCCCTCCCACCGACATTGCGGAGACAGCCGGCGGGGAGGTAGCTGTATGTCTGCCAGACAACAAGACCATCCAGTTTGTGTCAGTGTCTTGCACCCTGACCCCCGGGCGGATCATCAAGACTGCAGTGCGATGCAAGAAGGTGATCAGATGTGGTGACAACCTGGTGGCGGTAGTTTATAATTCACGAGACATTGTGGAGATTGACATGAGGGGTAGTAAGGTGACAACTGTATGGACATGTCCTGATGGCGAGCCCCTGTATATAAGACACAACACCCGTGGTGACTTGATCACGACAGACAACCGCGGCGGGGTAACACGTGTGACCCGGAATGGCGTCGTGCAGGCCCGATACAAGGGAGACAACTTGGTGAATCCACGCGGACTCACCGTCCACCCAGACGGAAGTATCTATGTCTGCGACTGCGACTCTGACAACATCCACCACATAACGGCGGATTGTACCCGTATTGAAGTCTTCGGGGACGGACGGTTATCGCGGCCTTTCAGGATCTGTTACAACCAACACAACAATTCCCTGTATGTATGTCAGCGCGATACTGACTGTATAAAAGTATTTCTGCTCGGGTATTAAAGGCACCAGGTCTCAGATTTACGTAGACATGGATGAACCAGATCAGGAAAACATGGGTTGATTGTAGATTTCTATCCTATTTTCTTATCCCAGTTATGCCTATAAGTCGTCTGGAAAACAATCTGATTGTGAAAAATGGAATTTGTGAAAATAAAGTTGTTTTATAATGTTTATAATACTGGAAAATACCTAGCGTTTTCAACGCTAGTTATTTTCCAGTATTATAAACATGTTTATTACAAATTTATTGTGTTTAACACTTAGATCGCTACTCACAACAATTGTCGTCTGCTTTTATAGCTTGCCTTATTTCTCAATAAAAACATGGTTTGACAGCACTTCAGAATCATTTCCAATGGAAATGATTCTGAAGTGCTGTCGAAGCATGTTGTAAATTATTCTAAAGTGCTGTCAAAACATGTTTTTGATGAAAGAAATGGAAAGTAGAAAGCAAACAGCAGATGACAAAATAGTCGTGACTTCATGACTGTCTTGATTATTAAAGTGGCATTAAATTTACATGTTTTATATTACTAAATAACTTCTGGGTTATTTCAGTTAGCATGTAAATGGTAGTTTTTTTTTCGTAAAAAATTGTATTGAAATTAACAATATAATGCTGGTGTATGTTTGTAAATGTAAACTAGGGTTCAATCCAAGTGTTTGTACAGTTAGATGCTGTATATGTTTAGTTTTATTGAAAAATATAAAATGCCAATAAACAAATAGCAGCCATCACGACCCAACTTGATTGGGTCGGTGATGTTCTCGACTAACAACAAAAAATTAAGATAGCGGTGTAAGGGTTAAATTAATTTCACTAGCGACTATAATGGAAACTTATTTCTAACTGTGGTATAGTATGATCATTTCACAACAAAAAATAAAGAGATTTCACAATGTTTAGCTCATGTGAGCTATAGTTACCGCAATGTGTCCGTCCGTCGTCCGTCCGTGAACATTTTCAAATGTCTTCTCGGTAACCATTGGGCCTATAGTCACCAAACTTCATGGTCATGGTCCTTAGGTAGGGGGATTACAAAATTGTTAAAATGACGTCATTACGTAGTCCAAGATGGCCGCCGTCTGAAAATAGCACAAATTCTTAAAAAAAATTCTTCTCAAGAACCGCTGACCGGATTTCGACAAAATTTGGTAAGAATGATCGATGTACAATGCTCTTTCAAATTTGTTAAAATGGTGACCCCGGGGTCAAAAATGGGCGTGACGTGGTCATGTCATCCAAGATGGCCGCCGAAAAGTCAAATGGTCGTTCTTTTGATAAAGATTTCAAACTTCTTGTTCTCGTGAACCGTTTAGCCGATATTGGCCAAACGTCAATTTTTGTTTAAATGGTGGTCATCGCGAAATCAAAGATGGCCGCTGTTGATTTTTACGAAACTTGGTATGAATGATCGATAGTTAACGCTGGTTCAT
Organism: Conchocele bisecta; assembly: GCA_029237695.1. NCBI lineage: Eukaryota > Metazoa > Mollusca > Bivalvia > Lucinida > Thyasiridae > Conchocele > Conchocele bisecta. The sequence goes on along the minus strand of JAQRGA010000082.1, from coordinate 420 downwards.
ATTGCTTCAAATGGTGGATCCCGGGTCAAAAGAGGGCGGGGCAGGAGGAGTCAAGTAGGGGTCAAATGTCACATTTGACCGAATATGGTCATGTCATAATATATCAAATCCAAGGTATCGACGAGACGGTCACTCTGGAGCTTTTTTTTTTGTCGAAATCAGGTAATTACGTCATCCGAGATGGCCGCCGAAAGGTCAAAAGGTCGTTCTTTCAATATAGATTACAAACGTCTTCTCGTGAATCACTTGGCCAATATTGGCCAAACTTCACAGTAATGGTCAGTGGGTCAAGCCTTTTCATTTTTGTGAAAATGATGGTCATCGCGAAATCCAAGATGGCCGCCGTTGAAAAGTAGGTCAAATTCTCAAAAAATCTTCTCACGAACCGCCAGGCCGATTTCGACGAAGCTTGATATGAAT